>JAUZSV010402992.1:0-11082 GCA_034780495.1 Parotocinclus cesarpintoi | reverse complement strand
GCATCTAGGCCACCTATGGAGGACGGATCTGTTGAGTCTTGGTACTTTCAAGGTTTATTCCAACATTTTAGGGAGTTTTTCCTTGCCACTGTCGCCCTAGGCTTGCTTAACTTGGAATTGGCCTTTTAAGACAGTGTAATATTGTGAAGCTGCTTTGAGACAATGCTACATTGTAAAAGGCGCTAAATAAATAAACTTGAATTGAATTCAATTGAATAGTCAGACTTTGCTGACTTGTTAGCAGTGCATAATTGCAAAATTGCACAAATACCTGTCAGTGGTAACACAAAATAGGAATGATGGCAGTACTGGGGCCAGGAAGGGCATCGATGGAATAAGAAGAGGAAAATGTACTGCAGTTTCCATTGGCACTTTTACACAAGAGGGCATTAATTATAACGCAGCATCTCTGGAGGTAGAAAAACACTAGAGGTGGATCATGTTGAAACAGAGACCATACTTTGGGCTTGAGAATAACATGCAGCGAAACCCTATTCATTATTTGTGCTGCAATCTATTCATTGTGGGCACCTCGATGCAGAGGGTCCCTGGAATGGCTCTAAGTGCAGCCTTTGTACGCCGTCCCTTCAGCACACTCGTATCTCCTTCCATTGCTGCTGTTAAGCAACAGCTCTGGGGTGCAATAGCAATTTTTGGTTCTAGAAAGCTTGATTTAGCACCCTCAAGGCGTTCCCATTCCAGAACTGCACTTCCACTGTGACACATAGGAGTATCCTGTTTTGATGCGAAAACTGCTGGTGCAAGTCCGAGATGATGCAACGCGTCAGTTCTCCAACCTGTGCAAGGTTCGCAGTGAAAAATGTCTTAAACGTTGCAAAATCGTGTGCCAAAGCTTTTTACACCCCCCGCTTGGACCCTAAATTAGACGGGCAGCGACATGAGGACTACCAGTAAGGGAAAGGGTGGTGGCATCTGCTTTCTAATCAACATGTGATGCTACGATGTCGAAACCGTCCAAAGCTGCGCAGCCGTGTTCGGATAGGAACGCTAATAAATTCCATGTTTGATTTGACATCTCAAAGTTGGCTACTGCACTTAGGAACATGTTGCAGCAGGTAAAAAAGCCCCTGGCCCAGACAGGAAGCGCAACGAGAAATCCGTCCTTAAAGACTTCTTCAAATTAGCTGTCAAAGGGTTTTTGCAAACATTTTTAAAAGTGTCACTTTCTACTGTACGTGTAAAGTGTTTCAACATGTCTCAAGAGAGCAGTCAACAATAACACACACACAGACACACACACAGACAGACAGACAGACACACACACACACAGACACAGAGACACACACACACAGACGCACACTGTATTTGCATTTATTTCTGTATTAATTAAAAAATGCTTTGTGCATTTTCAAATACATGTAGCCAGGGCCCAGACAATTATCACCAAACCTATTATGGAAGGCATTATGCGGGGGGCGCACACACACACACACACACACACACACACACACAATCTTATTTCTGTAGTGTATTAACATTACAAAAGATCTTCTTGCTCTTTTTTTTTTCAATACAAAAACACAATAAACAAACAATGACCAGCAAATGTCCCTGCAGAATAGAAAACATCAGACCTTTCCACCATATGTGAATTTGATACATAAACTTGCACCCCCCCCACACACACACACACGCGCGCACACACGCACGCACAAGTATGTTCTTATCAGTAATGTACATGGTTGCCTCATTTCATTGTCACTCATTAAGTGACAAAAACACGGCGTGTAAAAACACGTGAAAATGGCATGTGAAAACGTAGCTGATAAAATATCTAAAACCACACAAACAAATCGGAAAAACCAACACATAAAACGCACGACAACATAGTTTTGATGGATAGCTGATTTCTGTCGTTTACTATATATAGTGTGTTAACGTCTTGTGTTTCTCGGGCAAACAAAATGGGGAAGAAACGGAGTGTGCAAGTTTGTGGCAGCGGTTCAGGCCATAATCTGTACACAGGAACCAAGTGGCTGCCGTTTGCTTGCTCACTTATACCACGAGGAGAAGATTAGGAATATTTTTATACCACATTTTTAGATTCGTGTGTACTGTAATTATTTTCCTCAGTTCTATATAATCATCCTAATCAGCAGGTGCAGGGATGTAAGTGTGGCCACCAGCATCCTTACAATAATCTTCTTGGAATGTCAATATCAAATTTATTCATCATAATATAATAATAGAAATACAGATTAAAAATAAACATTATTATTTGCATTTTTAAAGAGCGCCTACTTTGTTTAATCGGGGTACTGTTAAAAATGTCGAATGCATATCGCAAATCACTTTATCTGCTTAAAATGTTTTATTCACGTACAACAGTAAAGCCTCATTTATAGCAGATATTCCTCCAGTGTGATAACGGCACCAGATTCCATTACCCCTTTGTGATTGTGTTATCACAGCTGAAACCTATTATTTTGTTCAACAAAAGCGAGCAGACCATCTTTTCCAAGAAAAGTTTAATTCTGCATTTATTCTGAGGTCAGAAACGGGTGCCTTACAGGTCCTCAGTCCTTGCTCAAATACTATGCACCAGCAGTGGCACCAAATTCTTTATATAAGTATATTTATATATACTTCAAAAAAATTCAACATCTCAAAAAAAAGCGTGAGGAACACTGTCGGGGACTTGAGGGATGAGCCAGAGTATAATGTCAGGTAGGAATGCCCTACAGGTGTCCAAAATGTACTGGCTGCGAAAGGGAGAGAAACATCTATGTGCAAGTACTTCGTTACTGTACTTTGGGGTATTTGTATTTTAATTTATTCTTTCTTTCTAATAGCTTTTTACTTTCATTTTTAGAAAAATTGATGCAGAGAAAACAATACGTATGAAATGTACACAAATTAATTAACAGATCCTGCTGATTTAGACACAAATTCCATTCCTAGCAATAAAACAATTGCAATTTAAAATAAACTTAGATGTAAGAAGAACATCATGAGGGGTTATTATGTGGTCACGCAACTCCTTTGATTAATTATACAAAACATACGGTATGAACCTTTCAAAAAAAAAACATAGCACCGTGTGCAGAGCTTCACATAAAGTATTTTGCAAACGTCTGGGCACCCCACCTCAAGTGACATGTTTTGCTGCTTTTCTAAACGGAGAAGTTGTAGAACCCAATCTCTGCAAAGACCCCATATTGGCCGATAATTTGACCAGGGGTGCCCCATACTATACGTGCTTAAAGTACGCATACAATACATCCATGGGACTGCGTATGGCGTGAACATTTCTGTCGTTTCTCCCGTGCACTTTACACTGGAGGCGTCCGAATTCGCCCTGCGCGCCTCTGTGTATGGCGAGAGCGAACGAGTGTGAGCTGAGGTGGGGGATTATGTAATTGCGTTCCGTGAGGAAGCTGCTGGTTTGCTAGTTGGAGCAGCGTAAAGAGGAAGTGTCGGCTGTTTATCAGTCTCCACACTTCCTGTGGCCAAGGGGGCGGGACTCGGGCACAGGGCCTGTGGTTGCTGAGCACCTATCTCCTCCAGTAACAGTGCGACCGAGTGGCCGAGCGTGCAGCCCTTATCTCGGTCCAGATCGCACGCCATAAGGTTAAATAACAGAAGGGCGAGAACGGAAGCCTAGCACACCTGGTCTGACATGTACACACACAAACACAGAAACACCAGCGCACACACATAAGTCAGGCTCACACAGCGTGCACACGGCCCTATTGCTCTTTGGCCCATGCAGCAAGCAACGAGTATTATGGGATGTAATCGAGATGTATGTAAGAACAGATGGATTTGATTTCCAGAGTCTATTAAGTGTTCCGATGATTGATGGTAACCATGCACAATCTATTCATCACCGAGTCCGTTCACATGGAGCAATCAATCAGTCAAAATGGTCTCACGAGTTATGAATGATATTTACATTATGAATGATATGTGAAAGTAAGAAAACGCAAAACATCACGACGAGGCCGTGGACTTTCAATGACACTCTGAACTCCAAACTCTCAGAGCGATCCTTACAGTTAAGTCGGGCTCCTACAGATGGCGCTGCTGAAGAGGATGGACTTTAAACGAGAAGAGGTGGTACAGTGCAATGGATGGGTCACAAAGCAGATGTTAATGATTCTCCAAAAATGCAGAGATTGCATTTGGGGGTGCCAAAGACCACCCAAGGAGGTTGACTCCCACAGTTTTTTTTATAAAGCTTCTTTGCCACGGTCACCCCTGGCTTTCTCAGTTATGGCTTTGGGCCTAGATAACAGAACTTGTAGAAATGTTTTGGGACGATGCTCCATGGGTAAAAGCTCTATAGAAATAACTCTATATACTCTAAATAATAATTTTAGAACGTTAGGTAGTTGGGAGATGGGTGAGTGATGGACGTGTGAAGGAAGTTCCAGGCGTACCAAAGCACACGGTCATAAGGGTGTAGCAGCAGCATTTTCAATTTCTTCTTTAAAGACCAAAAACAGGGATACGGGTACAGCCCCATTACGCACACAAAACATAATACACAAACATCAGCATCCGGCAAACACATGGATTTTGATCAAAAATAATTAACAAAATAATTATACACAATAATTATAAGAAGAAAGTATTGTGAAGAGTGCTACAAACAGAATAAATATAAATATACTACATAAAACAACAGTATTGAAAAACCTATAGATAAAATAATTGTAACAATATCAGAGAGCTCTTTGGTAGCAGGAAATTAAACATTAATAGACACAGCTGTAACAGAAGGGACTTTGTTTCTAATGAAGCAGTGAACTTTAGAAGGAAGTGGCAAGGCAAGGTCATGCTGAGGGATCTGGTGCTATGGTGCCGGGATCGGCTGACAGACCAGTTTATTGTTATGTTGGAGAACGTGAGTCATTTGATTTACTGTGTTCTTGCCAGACTATGCGGTTGATAAAAAAGTTTCTTATCAAGTATGGTTCCTAGGTCCATAGTCTGTAGGTGAACATCTGTAGAGGGGAAGTTATATACAGTTTACTGGACTATTGAACACAAGACACACTGTTTATTTAATCTACACCTGCTGAGGTTCCAAGTCCCACCAAAGTGGGTTTTATATCACTCTTAGGTAGAGCTTTCTGTTAATTTAATCAACTCACACATGCTTCCATTTCCTTCTGAGCCTAAACAGAATGAGGGATCAAGGTATTAACCTGGCTTCCAAATAAACCACACTCTCAAAAAGATCTGAATTGAACTTACTGTGGAATTTACAGATCCCAGCTTTTTAATGATGCCAGTAAGAAAGGGAATTTTTCAAAGACTTGCTCTGGATGCCTAGTGTCGAACCCCTAGGGGTGGTTGTGAGGTTTTGCCTGGCACACTCCTGCAGGTGTTAACGAGTCTTCATCTAAGTATTTCTATAGTGCTATTTACAACGTGGCACTGTCTCCTAGTAGCTACACAGGTGTCTAGGCCCAAAGCCATACATGAGCATGCCTGGGACGACAGTGGAAAGAAAAAACTGGCTAAATATTATATAAACCTTAGGCGCACCAGGGCTAAAAAACAGATCCAGTGTCCTTAGGGAGCCTAGATGACTGCATGATTACATAATTGAACCAAGTTAAATAATTAATAAGGTTTTAGAAATTTCAATAAACAATAGAAGATATGTATAATAATTAAAAGAGAAAACTTATTTAAACAATTAATACAATTCAATACAATACTATGCAATGAACTATAATCAATTAAGGATAATACAATAGTATGAAGTTTGTAATAAAATAGATAAACTAAAACTACAGAGTATTAGAAAACCGTTTCTATAATAAAAATATTGAATATATTAACGCACAGAATCTATGGCTTGGTATCAATTAGTCTCGTGCCCTCAAAGGGGAAGTTTTGGCATCCTCTCTTAGCTTAATTGTTGCTAACCCTTGGTAAAAACAGCAAAAGTTTGGACTTCCAAGCAACATTTAGGAATCATTCGAGCTGCCAAAAGCAGTGATTTAATAATGGTAACGTCCTGACATGACGCAAACATCGCTCCTGATCAGAGAAGGTTTATTAGTACGCCTGTGCACAGGCACTATCTCCATAGTACAAAACTTAATCCATATTAGGGGAGAAGACACCATCAGCATCAGGAGGCAAGACTGAGAAAGCAAACCCGGGCTAGAGGGCATACTTTATATTCGACACGTTATATTTTGGATTAACGTCAGTCATAAAGCGAGTGCTGTAGTTTATCGCCAGGCTAAAAAGCCTTTTTCAACTCAAAGTGATTCTGTGAGGAAAGAACGAGTGCTGACTGTCTGTAACCGCTGGCTTTATCCCTCAGGCTGGCATGCAGATCTTTTTTGAAGCCCTGAGAAGTTGTCAGCCAGCAGACAATCATCTTCGTGCAGGTGTGTGCGCTTTAATGCTGCCACCTGCTCTTGGCCATGTGCTTTTGTTATTGTTTTTGGCACTTTAATGGATCTTGATCCCACGTTGCCAGCAATGCTTGGGGGTGTGACCGGGGTTGGAGCGAGGTGCCTTTTATGGGGCGTTATTATTCCCAGTATTATTATAATAATAATAATAACCGCAACAACGGATAAAAAAAATGTATCATACATTATGGTACTTTGACAAAAAATAATAAGAAAATTCCTTAAACTATATGATCGCAAAGAAATCTGCCATCGTAACGGACGCTGAACAGACATTACATTTTTAATCTACTGCAACGTAAATATAAATTGTGTGCAAATGATATGTACATGCGTCACACACACTGTATAAGAAAACTACACTCTCGCACCATAAAACAAACACATTGTTGGTTGCACACAACCAAGAGGGAATGAGTCCACTTCAAGAAACACTCACTCCCAGAAGAGGCAAAGTAGTATCACCTTTAAACCTTTAAGCAGAGTACAGACTATTGAGTCTTCTTGGCAAGGAAACGTGTAGGTAACGTGTCTGTTGCGTAGTTACTACTTACGCAAAAAGTAATATATACAGAAGTAAATATAGAAGTAAACAAAACATCATGTGTGACATAAATCATATTTACGGCCATAGAAAACACACTTTATGACCTTCCCTTTATAGCCACAAAGTTAAACGACAGATTAAATGGACTATTATACAAGAATGTATAATTATTCAGCCATTAAAACAAACGGGCATTGATCGGATGGACATCAAACGGTCAAAATGGTGTTTTAGCGACATCACAGGAATCCTAAAGCAGACTTTGAACGTGAAGCGGCCGCCTTATATATGGCGGCATTTTACATCAACACGTTTCATTTCTTAAAACTGCAGGCCGTGATCCACCCATCCTCACAGAGCCATAACCTCAGACTGATCTATAGCAGTGTGATGAAGCAGATAATTGGGGATAGTGAACACAGATCTACACAGAGCTAATCCCGCTGGAGATAATTCAGTAGTCTAGACGTTATAAGCCTGTGCACCGTGCCTGTCTGCTCAGGAGGTGTGTGAAGTCTTCGGTGATGGAGCGCTCATCTCCGGCACGCTGCACAAGAGCCCGTTTTGGCATGTTTCACTGATGTGTTTACCCAAAATACAGTATTTGTCATAGATAGCGGCCTCTCTTTTTACTGCAGCACAGCGCTGAACCTCAGATCGAGGATAAACCTTGTTTAAGCTTGTCTGCCATGATCCAGCATTCTGCCAGGAATGCTGTGTGAGCACATGCATGGTGTGTGTGTGTGTGTGCGTGTGTGTGTGTGTGTGTGTGTGTGAGAGAGAGAGAGAGAGAGTGTGAATGAGAGAGAGAGAGAGAGAGAGAGAATGAGAGAGCTTAAAAGAATAAACACCAGATAAAACTATTGAGACGAAAAGGATAAAGAAACAATTGAACATGAGTCAATATCGGCTCATAATTGTGCGGGTGAGTAAGTGAGGTTAATGAGTGTGAAGCACTCCGGCACGACTGTTGTGTGTGTTACACTTTGCAGACAATTAAGTGCACCTGTGCCCACTCGGGATTGTAGCTGGCTGATGACATCATGTAGGAGGGGAATGTGGCTTTGTTCTCTCCTCTGTTTTTGTGTGTCTTCTTTTGCTATAGTAATTGGCCTTAGACGTAATGAGAGTAAACAAACAAAAAAACACAGCAGGATCAGCAGGAACACAAGCGTTTCACAGGAGTTTGGGCGCAGGATGACTGAACACCAGGGACGTACAGGTCACGGGAGGGACCATTTTATATTATTCACTAATCCAGTAATAACTGTAATACAGTCGCTGAAACAATTCCAACATGGTCTGTTTGAATTTTTTTGTGCCCCCAAATTCGAACAAAAAAAATCAGACTTTATACATCAGCGCCCTAAACGAAACACTCGATGGTGCGGTCTTCCATCCGTGCTGCAAATAATCCAGTCCAGTCACTTGTGATAACGCACTAACACGGTGTGCGCTATAAACCACAAAAGAAGAACTAGGACTCAAAAATATGGAACGTATTAAGTATATTATAATATTGAAAGAATTTGTGTCATAATCCAGCCATCCATCCATTATGTTCTGCTTAATCCCCAGCCGGTGCCCACCTGGTGCCCACCCGGCAACCCCGGCCGCAAGGGTAGGAACAATCCTAGACAGGGTGCCAATCCATGGCAGGGTGCACACACAGAGTCACACACTAAGGGCCACTTAGAGACACCAAAGTGACCTAACAAGCATGTCTTTGGGCTGTGGGAGGAAACTAGAGTACCCGGAGTAAACCCACGCAGACACGGGGAGGACATGCAGACTCCACACAGAAAAGACCTAGGCAGCTCTGCTCTGGGATGATTAATATATATATAAAGACATATACAATAGAAGATATAAATAATAATTAAAAGAGAGAACTCATTTAAACAATTAATACAATTGAATACAATACTATAAACTGTTATCAATTAAGGATAATGCAATAGTATAAAGAGTATCATTAAATAGAGAAACTAAAACAGAATATAAGAAAACAGTATATATAATGATAAAATAGTGAGTATAATAATGTAAAATACTGTACATTCATTGGTTTGCAGTCACATTGGAAGCAAGGTGAAAAAATAAACTTGGTGTAATTGGAAAATGTTTTTTTTTATATATTTAAAATGTATTATTTATTTTAAACAAAACCTGTAGGCAGTATGACACCTCCAATAAATGATAGTTTCTCTTGACACAGACGATGTGGAAGCCGTTCAGTGAACACATTGTATGGCTTTTCAGCATTCAGCACAGCCATGTTTCCAGAAAGCAGATGAGACTGCAGATCTTATGGTCATTATGGCTTTCTCCTTTCATTTCGAAGCCGAACTCCCTCTTTCTTTTCCCGGTGCTCTGGAGCGCTGACACTTAAACAGCTTGAGGCCAACAGCTGTAGGTGAACGTGGGTGCTTTCTGTATCTGATGACATTCAGTAAGGGAAAAATGTATGGGCAAAGGCATTAAAAGACATTTCACTGTTCCATGCAGTGCAATTTTATTTAAGGATACATGTGCAAAACATTTTCAAAACAAAAATGGCATTTAAAACAAACTGAAAAAATCTAAACGGATAACAGGTTCCGAGGGGACTTTGTTGGAAGCCACTCCAACAGGGCTGGATGTGAATAATGTTAGGCTATAGATCACATCTGGGTAACATTTTAGCATTCAAATGCACAATGTTGAACAGCACAAACACAGGCAACAATAGCGAAAGCTGTAGCTTTCATAATCATTATATGGTTAAAGATCCTGCACAATGGGCATAGACTTTATATATGACTATAATTATATGTATTCATTTTATTATATGCCTAATTCTAGTCAGGGATCTGAATCAAGATCACATCCAGACGTTCCTGCCACTGGAAACCAAGAACCAGTAACTTGTTATTCTCATAAGCAGTAATGTATATTGAAAAAATCAGTTCGAAAATCCCAGGGAATTCACATTGCATAAGGCATTATATGCATTCTATGAATTGCACATACTTAAACACTATCTGTACATAGGCACCAAAATGCTATTTGTCCACACACAAAATTTCACTGCTATCACTTTTTTAACTCTACTGTGGTGTCTACCATTTTGGTTGGCTGTTACATTTACGTCATTTAGCAGACTTTATCTAAGCAGTTGTGGGTTATGGGCCTTGCTCATTGGGATTTAAACCCTGGACAATCTGGTCCATTGTGCAGTACCTTAACTTCTAGGCCATCACAATCTCCCTGACACCACAAACTATTTAAAATTGGTTCTCGAAACTTTTTGAGGTTATTCTTGCATTCCAACCAAGCAATAACAAGTAGTATAGAAACACCTCTGCTTGTGGTATGTTAAAGCTTGTTTTGAAATAGCTGTCTGCATCCTTCTCCTCTTTCTGCCGTTGTGACAGTGTGTCACTGTGTCTGAAATGTGCAGTGCAAATAAACATACTTTAAATACACTGGTACTGTTGTTTGTGGGTCTGTCTGTATATGTACATAAGAACCTGTTGAGCATTTTGTTCATGACTTGAGGATAGCCTTATGACGCAGTGTTTCCTTCATATATTTCTTGTAACAAGGAGCAGATCATTTCCATGACCTCATATAGATTGAACAGCTATGTCTCGAACAGTGTCAGTAGATAAACAAGGGCAAACAGATTTAGACCACTGAACTCCGGATAATGTTTCGTGTCTTTTTTTCATCAGAAACGTGAGTTCGGTTGCCCTTTGTAATCACATGGACAAAATAAGCCAAATAAGGTGTTCTCCAAGCCATTTGATTAGTTAGCTTGTTTTGATGCCTATGCAGATGAGTTCTCAACACAGCTGCTCTACACAAGCACAAAACATGCACAGGATCAGGACTGAAGACAAATGAATGGTGTTTATGCACACGTTTTGTTCATCTGGCTCACAAAGAAACCACACCGGTAAACAGAAGAAAAGAGCAAGGAAAGCCAAGATTACAGATAGAAACCAGTAATCTGAGCTCTCCTTCTCCCCTTATTTTTTTTCCCCCTCTGAGAAGGTGGTAGCAGGTAACTAAACGGTTACAGATGTCATTTTGGGAGTGTTCTACACCAAAAAAGCTCAATATGTTCCTATATATTTGCTCCTAACA
>JAUZSV010402991.1:0-18871 GCA_034780495.1 Parotocinclus cesarpintoi | reverse complement strand
CAAGGACTTCCCAGTGAGGACTCATTTTAAAATCTACAGTCGAATCCGGTTAATTGGACGACCTGTTAATAGGACCAGCCACTTATTTGGACCAAATCCTAAAGTACCGAAACAAATCATATTATATACGTGTAATGGTATTCACTTATTTGGACCAAAATTCCGCTTAATCGCCCTAGGCATGCTCAATCTGGGTTCGGACTTTTACGACACTAGACAATGCTTTGTTAACTTATGCACGTGTACACTTTTAGAATCTTTTAAACTAGAACATTTCCCTCAACAATCACTTTCAGTTCTATTAGCAAAATATTAATTAAGCAACCGATTTCTTATAAGTGTGGTTTTATCAATAAAATACAGCAATGTGAAACACATTTCCTCCTTACGGCCTGTATTAACCCACTTAAAATGGTCAGCAGGGAGCGATTGTCCCTCCATATGACCAGCTCAGAAACATTGCTCATGGTAATGATGCCAGTGAAGCTCCATCCCCGCCTTCGAAGTCTCATCGTTCCACACATCCTAACCTTTATTCCTGGTAATGATTCCTTAGAGACCTCACTTTTTAGATCATTCAGAGGGTGAAATGCAATCTCCCTTCTGGCCTCATTCATTGTCTTTCTCTCAAAATCCACTATAGTAGCTTGTAAAAAGTATATGCTCCCATTGTGGGTTGCCTCTGTTGACTACTACACTGAGGGGATACACACAAGCTTAATGTCTAGCTATTAAAAACAAAAGTGCCCTCTAACTGTAAAACAATAAGTGCTCTGTTGGTAGAAAGAGCTCCTCATGGATATATAATGAGGATTGAGATGCAACGCTACCTGCAGAATGCGGTCCCCTTCTTGAATACGACCATCTCGGGCTGCAATGCTGTTTGGCCCAATCTTGAAAAGGGTGGAAACTGCACAATTAGGATTAATCAGATTTAAAGTGCAAAAGTAACTGGACAGTGTCATATTTTGCTGTTTTAGCATGTTTTCCAATTTATTTATGGTTGCATTTCCAAATAAAATTCAAGATATATACACTGCTCATAAAAATTTAGAAATATTTCAAGATTACAAATACAAAGAGGATCCCACAAGACTGACCATACACCCTACTGAACAGTCAATGTGGGGCATTCACATCCATATATGATGTCAGCATTGATATCACAGTGTACACATAAAATAGCCATTTTTTCAACTTGCATGACTGCAATATTCAAGATAAGCTCAGCTTATTATTAAAGTTTATTAAAGTTTGTGACTATTTAATAGGAGACAAAAACTTAAATGAAAATTAGTATTGCTGATATAAATAATGTGTCTGAGTAAAAATAAGGGAGGGGGAAGCAAAAACTGTAGAATTTGGAAATATCCATTATCCCAGTCTCTCTACATATATATGACCACCCACTACTCCTTTTCAACAACAGACGGCATACTTCCATGGCAAGACTGAAACCACATCAAGGAATGGACTAATCTCTGGTGCTTAATTACAATTTTTGCCAGCTACTTAATCAGAGTGGCACAGGATGATGCCACATTGATGATGCCCTTACCACCATCAAAAAAGGAAAATTGTGTCTGTGCAAAACACAGCCAGGCCAGAAACACAGGCAAGTATCAAATATGGATTCCCCATATTGGTAGGCCACTGCATTGACTGCTGTGCCACCAGGACACCCTAATATCACACTATTTATTGAAACAAAAGTTAAAACATTACAGTGCAATCCAAGTTTATTGTTTAGTAATATATTCTTATTAAATATATCCTTTATTCAGTAGTTATATGCGTACAGGAGTGCGAACTCTTGTGAAAGTGCATCATGGCATAAGAAAAAAAGATTTCAGATGACTGAAAGAATGTTAATGCTCATCAAACATGAAAAGGTTTTTAGAATTGGAAAATTTGGAAAATTTGACTATACCATTTACCATATACCATTCTGATTGTGTATAAATAGAGGAAACTAAAGACTATATGCCAGGGTTACAAGGAAAAAGTCACTGCTCTGCAAAAAAACAACTGCTGCCTATCTTTAGTTTGCTAAAGATCATATGGACAAGCCATTTTGTACTCGGCTGGAAAAATGATTTGTGGATAGATTAATAATTTTGGTTTTTGCTTTAATTAAGAATTGATATGTCTAAAACAAGGAAAACACAGCAACTGATAAAACATGGCAGTGGATCGTATCATAGAATGCATCTGTTTGCTGCATCTGGGCCAAGATGGCTAACCATCATTGATGGAACAATGAATTCTGAATGCTATCAGCAAATAATGGGAAAAAATAATCCTACAACGTGCACTGATGGTACACAGTCATACAGATAAAAACTCATAGCAAATAATTACTAAGTACTAGAGGCCTGCTGCATAACCAGGATATTCAGTTTCATCCTACCACATGCAGACTTAAGGCAGTGCAACCCATTTATTGTAATTTGAGTCTCACAGCAAGATTAAGGTTTGACTGGTTCCCCAGTTTGCCCATATCGTAGATCCTTGGTAATTAATACTAAGTGATGGGGCAGGCACATCTTTCATTTGATTATCAATTCTATTCGATTCTTGTCTTCATTCTAGTCTTACTTCATCTCCAGTGATGACTGAAAGTTGGAGTCTCCCATCTTAGTACATTATTACACACATTAGGGGATATTTCAAAATAAATATGAAGCGATTAAAAAAAACCATGTAATTTCATTTAATTAAATTAGATAATTAGAAAAGCCAAAGAAAAGTCAAATAAAGTTGTTTGATTAGGTAAAGTGTTTCAAATTCAATTATGGTGATACAGGTTATATAATCATTGGATAAACAGAAGGATGTCAAACTGGATGACAATGCCCCACATTCACTGTTCACTAGTGTATATGGTCACCCAAGAGAGCCAAAAAACACCAACAGTGATGGGGCATAAACAGGATCAAATTGTCCAGCAGTTCTTGTGGGATCCTCTGACACTTTTGCTCCGGGGCAACATTCAGCTGAAGAGGTGTTGTGGGACGCATTTAGCCAGACATTTTTCCAGTACCTTCCAAGCATTTTCAATGGGATTCAGGTCTAAAGAATGTGAAGGTCAGTCCATGTGTTTAATTTCTGCCTCCAGAAGCATGTTGTTGATGAGATGTGCATGTTGAGGCCTTACATTAATGCCCATGAAATGAAAGTAGTAGCATAGGGTACCACTATAGGCTGCAGGACCTCATCTCGGTATCTGACAGCAGTCAGTGATCCATGTCTAATGACATGGAGCTCTGCTCACCCCCAATGCTGATGCCAGCCCAAACCATGATTCCACCACCCCAAAGGAGTCATTTTCTTGCATTAAACGTGGATTCTCCTGTGTTCCTCGTTCACGCCAGATCAGGACACAGTGGCTGTTAGGCTGCAAACAGAACCGTAACTCACCAGAGAAAAGGACAGCTGACCACTCATCAAGGGCCCAATGATGATGCTCATACGCTCACCTTCTATGTGTTCTATGGCATTCAGTAGATAGTGAAATGCATACCATTGGTCACTGGGCATACAGTCAAACACAATGGAGTCTATTTTGTAAGGTCTGGGTTCTGAAGAAACTGACCACGCAACTCTGTTGCATAGCTGCACCTGCTTCTTCTTCTTGCCAATGAGGTCAAGTAGCAATCATCTCTTGCTGTTGTGGCAGATGGACGATCCTCCCCTAGTCTTCTTCATACTGTTCCAGTCTCTTGAAAGTGATTCCACAATCTGCTAATCACACTTTGGAATGTTCCAAGTGTTGTTACCACTGCTGTCTGTGTTTGACCAGCTTCATGTCGTCCTGTCCAAGCTCCACGTTTCGGCAGATCGTGTTGCAGAGGCGTTGCAAGGGCTAAAAAAATTGCAGGATGTGCACTTCCAAGATCAGGGAACGTTCGGATACTCCAGCACTTTTCAGCTTTTTATATAGTGCATTTTAACCAATTAAATAAAAGCTGTTTTTACATCTCAATACAGAACAACTTTCTTTGACTTATCATTTGCTTTTCTGATGTTCTCGTCTCGTAGATGAAATGTTCCTTTTTTTATTTATTCATATTCAAATATCCCCTAATGTTTATGAGCAGTGTATAACAGATGAGCCCCAGCACACAAAGATGGTCTGCAATACCTGTATTTATACGGCAGAACCAGCATCCATTCAAAAGATATCACTAACATATGCAGAGATTATTGTTCTTTGGATGATTATAAAGTCTGTAACCACATATGTTTACATATTTCCAATCCAAGGCAAATACTTTGTTGTTGATGTATAAATACATTTAAGAAAATGCATTAAAACTATAAATACTACAAAAACTATATTATGTTTTTTTTTTGTTTCACAGCCATGAGAATATAAGCAGTACAATAATAGAAGCATACGACACAGGTCACAGAACTGTAGTATTTACTTTAAATTATTAATCATTAATTATTAATCATTATTAATCATTAATTACATTATATATATATATATATATATATATATATAAAACCTTATAAATAACATTATATTTCACAATATTTTTGTGAAATATAACACTTATACACCCTAAAATTATTATTAATTTTCATCATTTTATAGTTTTAGTCTACCTAAGGCAATGTAACTTTAGACATAGTCCCCAAAGTCTATGTAAGAGAAATGTGGTAGAATTTGAACTCAGCTGACTTCTTTGTTCAAATAAGGTAGAGACTGAGATGGGATAGAGACTGGACTCGATAACTTATATCCTTATTTCCTTATTAAACATAATACAATTCAACTCACTAATGTACTCTGGTCTCCCACTCCCAGATATTTTACACTTGCATTGCAAGAGTGCTCTCTTTTTCAGTGGCTTGGTCAAATGTTTACCTGTACTGCATCTTTAACAATTTTGCAATTTTTCTGCATTTTTGAACTATATTAGAATATTATAAACAGTGCTAAAATGCTAGTTATGTATTTGTAATTTTTATCCTCACCAACTACTTCTGATTAAGTCATATTTTCACTGGGAAATGTCTAATTTACATGCTGCACAAAAGTCTGTTTTCTGGCTTACAGAATGATAATAATAACAATTTTCTTGTTATTCTTTGTCAACTTCTGAGAAATCTTCAAAGTACAGAAAACCACAGTCCCTAGATAACTGTGATATGGATCAAATTTCATACATTTTTAATGAGCAGAGTTCTTATTGGGAGATAATAAAAACAGCAGCACTGGGTGGAAGCATACTTTTTGTGAAGATATGCTGTCAATCATAGTTCAAAGCTGTAGAGAGATTTCACTATATTACACATGTTTTACGACTTATTGAAGCTCTGAGACTGCTACTAATATATAGTGATTTCAGAAAGTGACATGCAGCATTGACTATGCTCTTGTTGAGGTGCTATTTGTTCTATCGTGGCTTCAATTTTGGCAAATTGAAATTTTGGAGCATTGACATAACAATAGAAGTAACTCTCACCTCAGAAACATAGATGGCATGGTCTTCCTCATCATCTGTCCGGTAGCAAAGAGTGAGTCCCAGCTTATCCTGACTGTTCAAACGACAAAGTTCCACCGCCTAGAACATGAAACCATTTGTAACGGTTACCAATTGTGTCTGGCATATGCTGAACAGAAATACTCGGGTTGTTCAGCAATCTAATATGCTAGCCCACCATCACAAGAAAGTGGGTTTAAATCCTGAAAATTCAAATCTGCCCAGGCCGAGTATCACCCGAAGACATGATAACTTGTGTGAGTGAGGAGAGGCTTGTCAGGGGATCACTATCCCATCATATCAGGATAGACACTGGAGGCCCGCTATCTGGACCAGGAAAATCAGGGATACAAAAAATATGATAAAACATTACATTTTTACTGGTAATTATTTATTTGAACTTCTACAGCTTGTTCCATTAAAACTGACCTAGTTACTAAACTCTTGAGTAAGTACTATCTTTGTAAAAAAATATTTTCAAATGTACTTGCTGAAATAAAGAAAATCCAAGGTAATGTTTCAATTGCTGGATTTCTCAAAAAATAAAAAAATTCTGTACTATATATATTAGTTTTTCATTGTTTGTGTTTGTGGGCTGTCTGCTGAGCAGAAGCGTAACTATATAAGCTCGATATCATAAAATAACCTGAAAACACAAATGCATCTAAGCGTGAGCCATCTGCTGCCTGTACTGGCAGAGGTTACATAGATTTCCACCTCCTTCCATTCCTGCATTCATCAAACAGTGGGAGTCCATCAAAGGCCCACTGGTCCAGGGGCTTCACAACTAATTACTCCCCAAAGCAACAAGAACTGAAAAGAAAGAGGTCAGGAAAGAGGACAACTATATTGTCAGACAGTCTAATTTTTTGACACACTCAGCCAGACATGATTTCAGATCTTTAATTGGAAGTATCACAAAGTATAAGACATTAAAGATTAAGCCACAGCAAATTATTCTACTAAAGACAATGACAGATTATATCCCTATTCCCAAAACTAGCACATGCATAGCCCCAGGGGTATATACAGTAGGATATATTTTATACTATACTAGGCAGTCAAAGTATTTTAATGAATTCTGTGCTCTATAATTTAATTCACCCACACTTTCCGTACTTGCTTAATCCAATTCCGTGTTTGTAGGTCCAGTTCCTAATCGGGAACACAGGGCACAAGGAAGAAATCAACCCTAGGCAAGGTGAAAGTCAAGCACACACTTTAGAGAAGCTAACTGAATGTTTTTGTGCAGGTAACAAGAAACTAACATTGGTTTACAGTATGTACAGTCTTCTAACAATTACAAGATGTATTATTTATGTCTAGGTTAATAATAAAATTATTCCTATAAATAAGCACCATATCGGTTCTCAAAAGCAATATGGTATTACTTTGCCAGTAAGAAAAAAACAGCTGCTGTCAATCAAATGCACATCTTGGCATGTCTGAAGTGTGTCTCACTGTGGATGTCAGCTCATCATTTGAAACTAAACCGTAGCAAGACTAAGCTGTTTTAGATTCCTGGAGACATATCTCAGTGTCATGATTTTGACATGTCTCAGATAAACTCCTCTGTTACCTCGCAAGAAACCTTGGAGTAAATTTTGATAACCAGCTGAGGTTCTCTGCTCATATTTCCATATTCTCTACAAAATCCAGAGAATTCAACCCTTAAGTTCCAGTAAAGTAAAGGAAGACGAGTATTAAGACTGTTCTTCATAGTTTGAATTGTAAGTTAGGTCATCTGAACTTCTGAACTGAATTGTTTGATGTTGGCCCATCATAAGCCTGCCAAAACTTGTTTTCATTTTAATATTGATGCTATTACCTATATAAGCTGTTTTTAATTCTTGGCATTGCGTGAAATTACAGAGTGCAAGGAAAAACCCTAGACAGGGCGCCAATCCATCATCGGGCATACATTATACAAAGGGGAAACTTTAGAGACATCAAATGACCTAAGATGATATGAGTTTGGACTGTGGAAGGAACACAAGGTGGACATGCAAAAAAAAAGAACTAGCTGAAAAACTAGAGGTCAATGGTTCTTGAATCACCTTACATTCATGGTGTACAGTGAAATTAAGTTTGCAGTGTTAGCTCTATAAACCGTTATTTACTGTGAATGTTTAAATTCCCTTAATACACATATTAATTAAGTTTTGGGTAGGGTAAGCAGTCATTATCATTCAAAGATACCGGCTCTTAAAACAAATCGTACTAAGAAGTGCTTTTTAGAAGTGATGAAGATGCTCTGTTCCTTGCCCTATATGCGGTATTTCGACGAGGCTTGCCAAAGACATTTCAGTAAGACCCCTGAAAACTGTTGTCATATATAGTGGGATTAATATATAACCTTCAAATGGTAGTTAGTGGTTCTGTGGTTTTTTTCAGGTAATAAGAAAAAACACTCAAGAACTCAAAAGTGTAAACAGCACTGGCAGCCTCACTATCAGCTGCAAACAATTGCTCTTTATCCCTCAGAGGAACTTCTTCCGACAACAAGTTTCTTTCTGCACAGACTGTACTGTCAAAATTAATTGTATTATTCCCTCAGTGCCTCAAATCTGAAAGCATTATCTCATATTTCTTTAAAATTTCTTTCCATTCTCATTTCTGCTCTCTTTGAATCCATTTTCCAGATGGGCTCTAAGGCTCAGAATAGCAGAAGCATGACAGGGAATTAATGTGTGATGGAGTGATTAAATGTGATGTCTAACCTCCTTCAGTATGTGAATGGTGCTCTCAGAAGGAAAAGACAGCATGGGGAAAAGCAGACAGAATGTCTCATCATAAAATAAGCTCCAAAAGTAAATCATTCTAAAAACGTCAATGGCACAGTTTAAATCAAGATGCAGCATGAGAAATTTTAAACGCTGCAAATAAAATATATACTCCTTTTCCATAGACTGCTTCTAGTTGGCAGTTATAACTCTTTCCCCACAGAAATTAGGCCCTATAGTTTAAATGATTAGAGGGTTGCCATGTGGTGCGCAGAGTTTAGTGCTGTCACATCACAGCTCCAGAGATAATGTGTCCATTCCTTTGTGGAGCTATGTGCTCTGCCTGTGTCCACCTGGGTTTTCTCTGGGTAATTCAGTAATATGCATTAGGTTATTTGGCCTTGCCAAAGCATCCTAAAATGAGTAAGTGTTTTGATCATCTTATGTCCAAAGTGCATGCCAGCTTGTCCAAATCCACTGGGAGTGCACATAATTATTGACAAGTGCTGAAAATGAATATTGAATGTCAGTAATTGAAAACCTGCCAAATTTGTATGAACATAATGCAAGCATTTTCCATTCACCAAAAGAACTCTCAGGCGGTAATTTCTGACTTTCTCTGTTATTGGAGTATGGATTTACGCAGAGGGCAAATTCACTTTTTTTATTTACTGGCATGGCAATTAATACATACACAAACAAAGAGTGTTAAATCTATCAATCAAGTGATTGCTAACCTTTAAAAAACATAAATATAAATTCCCTTTCCCACTGTTAATTCAATTTTTTTGTTAAAGAGGATGGCTCAAAACCCAAACATTGATTAAAAAGGATGACAGTTGGAGGCTTGCAGATGATTGCAACATTCCGAGGTTTACCAAATATCTGAATCTATAATCCTATAAGACCTGGGAAAGAAAATACTTTAATTTCAACTAACCAAATACCCCATAATAGACAGCTAGACACTACTGGAATTTTGACTGAAACTGGGAAAAATTACACAAAAATGAGAGCAGAGTACAACATAACATTTGGGGTTTTTTTTGCCAAATACCCTGGAAACTTGTGAGGATACATGAAATAATATGGGATTGGACAACATGCAATGAGTAAAAACAAATTTTTAAATCCAGACACTGTCCCAGTCCCCCTCATACCTTTCCTGATTCTTAAGCAAGAGTTGTTCATGGAAACCATGCCCTGTATTTCAGACGACTTAAGAAGATGGTTCATAGAGATCCATTAAGCTAGAAACCTTTTTGTAACACCCAGATGTTAATCAGTTCAAAATAAGACCGTAAGGTTTACTTAATATAAAAAAAAAAAACAGTAAATGGTTTTTGTGTTATTGGTTTATGATGTCACCATTATTATGACTAGGATGAAAAAATCAGATCCCATTGTGTAATTATTGGAAATATCCAGGGAATTCCAAAGGGTCCATAGCATTTTCCTGCAGCTCTAGTTTTTAAATGTTTTAATATACACACTTTAGCATTGTGATAGTAACATAATTCTATAAAATAAATTTAATCATGGACCAAAACTGTTTAGTGTGAAGATTTCATTCACATACACAGACTCAAAAATAAGGCATGGAACTACCCCTTTTTTTCTTATTTTGAGCAAAGGTGACACTGACAGCTACTGAACCTAGTGCATAGTACCCAACAACAGAGCACAATCTACATTGTTAAATGAGCACACAATAATTCTCTTCATCTTCCGGCTACTAGATAAACTCAGGCACTGTCATCTTATGAACTTTGCTAATGATTGTCCAATGACAGTTTCATAATTTCCAAGCCCTATTTACTCTTAAGATGGTTCAGATATTTCTGGATGTTCAGATGTTTTTTGCACACTTCTTTGTAGCCAGGAACCACTCTGCAAAGTATATTTGCCATGTTTACTCTGAATGCTTTTGCACATATTCAAATGGCATATCCATTACAGTAGAGCATCTATTATAGAAAAACATCAGTACAAAAAAAAACAAATTTAAACAAATCCAACTGGTTGGTATGAATCCACTGGATTAATATGAAAATAACATTCCTAAAATTTGCAAAACAATATTATTAACAGATACAGGCAACTGTGCCTCTAGCCTCTTTATTAGTAAATCATGCTGTGATCACAGGTTCTAGGTCATGACTTTGACCCATCATCTGTCAATGGGGGCTTACTGAAAGGGCAGCTAAACATAAGGGCTACTAACGACTGGGAAAGTTCCGTATATTGGAAGTCGTGCTGTGTGGATATCAATTGCAATTAATAAAAGTGACAGGAAACAGGATGGCATCTTACCTCGTACTCCAACTCCTCAGTTCTCTCAGCCCCAGCTGGCATGTTGGAAAGATACTCACTCCCCTCATAGTACTCCGGGCCCATGGTTTGGAGGGAGTGACAACTAGAAGCAAATGAAATAAGCACAAGGCAAGCAATTGTGACAAGGGGTAAAATAATACTGAATATATACAAAAGTGAGAGTGAGTAACTGACAGACAATAAAAAGCTGAACAGTGGTACATATCTGAGACGGGAGAAAAAACAGTGAGGAAGAGAGGAGATGGAAATTAGCCTACAAAGAGACTGTAGGGTTGAAGGCTGGTGGGAGTGAGAGAAGGGGTTGAGGCAGGTAAGATGAAGAGGAAGCCAGAGGGTACATGCAGATTGTATACAACGGCTGAAGGTGTCACAGGATAAAGAAATGGAAAGCTCCTAATCACACCCGGCTTTTGTCTTCTCCTCTCTGACAGGTGAACAAAGCATCTGTCATATGTTCTGAATGATGATGTCATGAGAGGGGGATGTGAAGACGTGAGGAGACATTCTGTCTAATTAATCACTTAAACCCTTCAATTCACAATGATGCCTCTACTTCAGTCCATGTGCCCTTGGGGAGAACATGCCAACAATCACATTGACATCGCCTACACTATTATTCCAGACCTCTGGGAAAAAAATGTTATTCCATATGCGCCTACATGTGGCCTTATGTGTAATTAATGGTACATTTTATGTAAATGTTTTCAGTGTTTCATTTATAAATAAATTTTACTGTTACATTTTGAATAGTCTTTACTATTTCAGATTCTATTTAAATATAACAATTGACGAGGAAGGCTATAATTATGTGTGCATATAATAAATCCTGTTATTTCCATTTGCTTTATCTATAACACTGCTGCTATAATACATACTGGGGCACCAGAAGGCAGATGAGTCAAAAGGAGCGTTGTTTTATGGGACAGGTTGATTACATTAGGACCCTGCTGCAGGCTGCAGGGATAGACTTGGTCCTCAGTTGCATAGACCCATTTGTTTTTAATTACATTGTGGACTGTAGCTCATTCAGAAGAATCAGAGCAGGAATCACAAGTATTTAAAAGAACTATTAAAAGGAAATAACAAATACGCCAAAGGATCAAATGACACACTACTTTTGAAATTAGGCGACTTGACAAAGAGATGGTATTATTGGACACTGCTGGACATTAAAAGTACTGTAAAGTTATAGGTACTGGAAGTATTTGGATCTATAGATTCACATATTAACACATATTAGGAGTGTAATGTAAGAAATAATAAGGTTCACCATCTGATGTCAATGTATTTAAATACAATGTACTTGGATTAAATGACATTTAAAAGAGAGCCAAGTATTATAATTGGTACTTATAGAAGGTAAATGAATTACTTCCCTAACGGACAGTATTATTGTGTGTGCTTGTGTGAGAGAGAAGAAATGGAGAGAGAGAAAGGAGAGTAAGAGAGTTAACTTCACAGCACTGTGAAAATATTTCCTCCACATAGATTGCTTGTCTTGGCAGTGTCTCCAGGGATGAAACCTAGATTTTCTTTATGCTAAACTTTATCTTGTTCACACTTTACAATTCCTCTGAGGGAAGCACGAGAACAAGCAAAAATAAATTATTTAAAAAAATTAAGGGATGAGTGCTGCAGACTATTTTGTAGTTTTGAAGGAATCCTGTGAGGCTACTGAAATTCAGAAATTCAAGAATCCTTTTTAGTATGGAGAGATATATACTGGATGTGTTAAGTTCCAGCACTGAAGTTATTATTATTAAGATTATTAAGGGCAGAAAATGTAAGCGCTTCTCTGGTAAAATCTAGACTGGGTTTAGCTTTATACTTCAAACATTTTTAGGATTTTAAATCACTGGCAGCAATTATGTATCACAGGGAAATGTGATATGTCTTTTTTTCATATATAATTAAAACTATGTCAGGTTCAGAAGGCTGTACCTGTCTGAGAGCAGAAAAGGGCAAATGTCTGGCACGGGTGGGCTCCTAGGCTGGAGTTTAGCGAGGGCCATGATATGCTCAAATGTGATGTCTGTCTGTGTGCACACATCCACCAGCTGAACATCCTGAGATAACCCTTGGGTCCTTGGGAGCGGCGGCCGGCGGAGCACCTGGACCACAATTGGATCTTTGGCGGTGCGAAAGGACTCCACTGCCTCTTCATGACTGGCTCTTGATAAATCCTTCCCATTCACCTGGAAGAAAAATTATATATCACAATTATTTAAGTCACTTAGACAAGTGCGCGCATGCTAAATGGTGTACATGTAAACTAAGAAATGTGTATTCTGTAAGCACAAGAATGTCATTGTTTTAAAACATCCTTATGTCTTTCATTCAGTGATGATTCTAAAACAATATTGAGGTGGGGCATATGCAACACTACAGTTGTGGGACAAAGTGTTAAAAATTGTCTTCTTATCAGATAGGCCCCATAAGAACACATGCTACTCCAGTAAGTGTAAAACATTTCTTAGCTCTCAGCTAATAATTTCCTAACTAGAAATTATTATAACCTGATAAAAGCAGCATAATGAGCTACTACCTACAGGCTGCCACCTAGCTACCTAGTTAGCATACTCAATTTACTGACATTCATACTGGTTTTCATGGGGTGAATGAAATAAAACATACAGTGATATCTAGCTGACTTGTTCTTTATATTATCCACAGATTGTAAATGTTGTATACAGTCTTAGCCATACAGCACTAAATGTCTGTCCCAAAGAATTTATATACACCAAATGTATATAATCGTGTTGGAATATGGAATAATATTTACTGTATATCTGTAAAATATGACATAAAACATTACAAGGTTTCACATGTCTTAAAAAAAGAAAGAGTGACAAAGATGTATGACAAAAATGTATGCTTGGTCATTTATTTATTGAGGAAAATAATTATAAACATGTTATAGAGCCATCTCTAAAAAGTGTGGGAAAATGTAAATACACAGTCAGAAAGATTGTGCATGGAGCCAACAAAGATCTCTTCAAGAGCAATGCACATAATAGTTCACATTCAAAAACATACCCAGTCATATAGGCAATTAATTGTCTTTCTTTAATAACCGTATCACCTATTATTATTATTATTGAGAAATTCAGATCCACAACAAGCTGAATAATAAAACAATTACATGCTTTTAAGGTTATTTAATTCCAAATGAAACCAAAGCAAATGTTTCTAGACAAGTCTAGAATGTGTTTAAGAGAAACAACAAAGTACAAAGATTAACAAAATTTGAACACTAAATTTCCTTCAGTCTTCATGAAACAGTGTTTGGTGGGTCCTTATATTTGCTCACACAGTTGAATATATTTGCTCTGCACATGGCATATATATGAAGAGAGGTTGTGGTTCATTTAGCCCAGTAATTGGGAGCTGGAGAGAACAATAGAGTTGAAATACTCCCGTGAATCGGCTTTGAAACACAAGATAAGGATCTGCTGCTTGAATATTGTCAAGCCAGCACAATTTTACTTCATTGCTTCCTGCGGTTTGGTCACATTTTACTATTGCGTGACAGTTTGTATAAGATACAAAACAGTACAGAATGAGAATGAAAGAGAAATAACCCGTTTCAGAGTATTCTAAATATATTAAGTTGTCCTTATGGATATGATTAGCATACAGTGTAATAGTATATACAGTATATACTGTGTTGATAATGGTGGTAATGACTTCAATCAGTTGATAGACTGAAAAAATGTTTCAACTAACCATTGAGTTTGTGTTTATTATGATACTGAATATTGGTTTCACAACCGGACTTGTTATCAAGCTGCTTCTTTGTAGTCTCTGCAGTGAGAAGTGAGCGTGGTCCAGTTGAAAAAATATTGTATGACTGTAGCTTGTGAGAAGCAAGTATTTCTTTATTTTCTTTCCTCTACTCACTAGTACCAGCAGCTGGAAAAGCTTCCGAGCATCAGAATGAGGAAGAAAGATGATTTAAGGTTATTTTTAATGTAACATGGTGGATGGTGCTAGACTTCTAGTCTGAGGATTTCAAAAACTACTGATTAACTGGGATTTTTACATACAGCCATCTGTTGGGTTTACATGGTCTTGAAAATTATAACCAGTACGCAGCAGTTCTCTGCGTGAGGTCAGAGAAGAATGACAAGACTAGGTCAAACTGATAGAAAGCCAAGAGTAACTCAAATAACTACTCATAAAATGCAAGATATGCAAAAGAGTATCATTGAACCTTGGAGCAGGTGGGCTAAAGTAGTAGAAAGCCACACATCTCCTGTCAGCTAAATCATTCAATTGAGACTACACAGACTTACCAAAACTGAAATACAGAAGATTGAAGAAAATAAATGCTCGATTTCTGCTGTGATATTCAGCTGGTAGGGTCAGAATTTGGCAAAAATAACATGAAAACATAAATCTTGCCATGAAACAATGGTTCAGGCTATTGATGGTAATAAGGGGAGGGGATATTTTCTTTGCACTCTTTGGGAATCTTGGAAATGTTTCAGAACCCCATTGAATATTATATTTAGGCAGAAGAATACCTAGTGAACATGTATCCTCAACTGGCGCACTGCATATATACAGTGTCTATGCTCAGTAGTCTATTCTACCTATTCTAATAATGTCAGCTTACACATCATTAAAACAACAATTGAGATATTATAATTAATAATAAAAATATAATGATTATTCTTTGATAATTGCTGTTTAAGAACATTCCGATTTACATAACCACTACTTGAGTTCTCATACGGCAAATTTATTAAAAATAAAAAAACGAAGAAATCACATACACACAAGTATTCACTGAAAATTTCACAACACTTAGTTGAAGCACCTTTGGCAGAAATTTCAGCCTCAAGCCTTTTTGAGTATGATGCAACCAGCAGAACCTCTCAAATTTCATAAGGTTGGATTTGGAACAACAATGCACAAACAATTTCAGATCTCTCCAAAGATTCAATTTGGTTTAAGTCTGGTCTTTGGCTGGGCCAATCAAGAACATTTACATGACTTGTCCCAAAAGCTACTGTATTATCTAGGCTGTGTGCTTAGAGTCATTGTCCTGTTGGAGGATGAACCATCCATGTTTTCTGTGAGGATGTCTCTGTACATTGTTGTATTCATTTTTCCCTCGACCCTGACTAGCCTCCCTCTTGCTGCTGCATAAGACAACCCCATAGCATGATGCTACCACCACCATGCTTAACTGTAGTGATGCTATTGGCCAAGTAATAATGTAGGTTCCTCCTGACATGACATTTGACATTATGGCCATTAGACCATTGTTCATTAGACCATTGTTTTCATTAGAGAATTTTGTTCCTCATGGTCTGAGAGACCATCAGATGGTTCATTAATTTACTCATGCATTTATTTTCTTAACCATTCCTAATACTGATCAGGGTGGTGGTCGTTAATAATTGTGTTTAATTTTCAGTGTAAGATTATGCTAAATTATTTACTAAAAGTTGAATTTTTATAACGCCTTTTACTCATCTTGACTGGGGTGCAAATAATTGTCAAGAGGACTGTATAAATGCCATTTATTGCTATTTTATATGTGAAAAAAGACACTGTTATCTCCTGTGTGAGTATTGACATTTTAACACCCCCATTCGTTACATCTCTGGTAGCAATAAACAGGAACAATAACACTCTCCCCGAAGATGTGTCTCTTTTCAGTGGTGTGACCTTTGTGTACAGCAATGTCACATTAATCAGCTTGAAGATAAAGTAGGTCAACCTTCCTGAGCCTGAAAGACACTCCCCAAAACATGTGGTGAGAGGAATAATGAAATTAATGCAGTCATAAAAATGGCATCTCACTAAACTCACTATTTTCCAGTTCACTTTGCTTCTTTATCCTGCTTTCTCACAGTTTTTTTCTGATAGTCAGCATTCATGGTTCATTCTTTTTTTTTTTTTTTTTTTTGTATAACGTACATGCACATAAGATTTGAGACAAAGAAATCATAGATATATGAGCCTGCCTATGGCTTATGACAGGATGGCAGAAAATGAGCAAATTGTGAAGTCTAGCAGTGCTTTTGTCCGCTCACATTCTGATAGCAGATGTGGCCTTGCTGAGCTGAAAAAGAAAAACAAAGGGAAGTTTCTCGCTTTTAGTTTATATGATTGCCAGAAATGCTGGTTACTCTCAGTTTTAGGATAGATCATTAATAATTTAATTCATTATGTGACATATGTTTATCACACCACCTTATTAGCATTCCTCTGCATGCCAACAGTTTAGTATAGAATTAACAGTTTCAGAGCAAAAATTGAATTGAATACAGTTCAAGGACAAAAAGGTAAGTCAAAGACTACACTGTCCTAGAGTAGTATGGGGAGTATTTATCAGCAGCACGGTGGCTCGGTGGGTAGCACTGCTGCCTCACAATAAGAAGGTCCCGGGTTCAATCACAGGGTGGAGAGACCCGGGTCCTTTCTGCGTGAAGTCTGCATGGAGTCCCCGTGTCTGCGTGGATTTACTCCAGGTACTCCGGTTTCCTCCCACAGTCGAAAGACATGTGTGTTAGGTTAATTGATTACTCCAAATTGCCATTGACTTGTGTATATGTATGTGACTGGTGTTGAGATAACATTGTGTATGGATATAACCTTGTGAGTGTCGCTTACATGGCTACTGATGCCGATAGCGATGTTAAAGAAAATAAATAAATAAATATCAGAAGAAGCTGGTAAATGGGCTCAGGAAATATGTGGATAATGCTGCATTAAGCTAGAGTTATAATTGCAATCATTTGGTCCCACTGCAATTTAATCCCCAATCCCTGCTAATTATAGTTTTTACTTTTATCAGAGGTGTGTAGCAACAAATTAGGTACATATTGTACTTAAACACTTTTTGGAAATAATTGTACATTTCTGTATCACTCATGTCTGCTAATTTTATGGTAATATGTTTTTTACACATCTATGTTACAGATTAAATTATTGGATACTAACAGTTAAATGGCATATGACTAACTTTTTCAAGAACAATTCACACATTATTCATCCATCAAAAGGTGCATTTTGCCAATGTTTTTATCATTTAGAATAGTGGACCTTTGCAGGTTTCATATCATAAAACTGATGCAATGAGTGGTGGTCCAGTAGTTATGGTACCAGGTTAAAGTCTCAGAAGTTGTTTTTTGTAAGATCTTGTAAGATCGAATCAGTTGTATGTTTGAATAAGAGTCTGACTTATCTACCTCTTAGGACAAAATTTAAATTAATAATTAAAATCACACATATTGCACATGTTAAGCTTTACCATATAGCATGCTAGATACGGCAAGTATTTTAGCAGATAATATGGACAGAAGAAATATTTGAAACACATAAATGCCAAATTATGATCCATCTGGTAGTTTGCACACAGACAGCAGCTGTGGTTGGGGTAATATTGTGTTTTCATGCCTAATTTCCCAGGACAGCCTATTCAGCACTCTAATCAACCTATTGTGTTGTCGATCCAGGTTTCTCATACACAGCTCGGTGTTCTTCATTTTAATGCCCTCTGTGGTTATAAACTACATGTGTCCTGAAGTACTACTGAAAGCTTGTATGTGGTCATTACAATTTTCTAGATTGATTTCAACTAAATGTTTTTTTATTCTAGCCACTGTTACAATGAAATATGGCGAAATGATATACAAATGAAATTGTAAAAGAACTGAAGTTAGCAGAATCAGTTCAAATAAACATTAAATTAACTCAAGTTAAAAAAGCATGAACAATAAACACGAAGCATTCTAAACTCGATGAACCAAACTATGATATTAAATTGTGCTATTTTTCATAAGGGTTAATTTATACATAATTTTTCTGAGCAGTATAATATGTTTGCTACTTATCCCCAACTTTATGGGTTTGATTATGGGTCAAAATGTCAACTGAACTACATTAGAATTAACTTAGTAATATTAAAACAAATCCAGTCCATTCGAATCAACTCATGACAGCTTTACGCTTTTGCTTATACTCCAACTCAACAATTCAACCAAACCAGGGCCAGCCTCTTCCAGTCTTCCAACAGCATCAGAGGAGCTGAAATCTTACAAATACATTAAGAGGAGAAGAGCAATCTACAAAAACTAGTGCCAGGTTACACATAGTGGGTAAATAAAACCAAGGACATTAAGTCTGGAACTGAATTGTGTCTTCAGGCAATAATGAACCAATAGGGCTATGATGAATCACCAATTATCCTTGTTCTCACCAGAGCAATGGGTCCTGTAAATGAGGGGGAGGGGCGGTAAAGTCCAATTTCTGCAAACTGGGCCTGCTCATGATGCTGGACCCTATTCTTTCTAAGACCCATTT
>JAUZSV010402899.1:0-11084 GCA_034780495.1 Parotocinclus cesarpintoi | reverse complement strand
TATATAGAAGGTCATGGAACATGTGATGAAGATGTTGAGATGGTCTGAGATGTTATATAGAAGGTCCCGGGACATGTCTTGAGCCCCTTCCTTTCTCGTTTGTGCTCCAGGTGAAGAACACGGCTGCTAACGTACTCAGGGAAACGTGGCTCATCTACAAACACACCAAGCTCGTGAAGAAGATCGACCACGCCAAGGTCAGAAAGCACCAGCGCAAGTTCCTGCAAGCCATCCACCAGTGAGTAGCTCCTCAGTCCCACCGTAACCCGGCTGGTGTGTGTGTGTGTGTGTGTGTGTGTGTGTGTGTGTGTGTGTGTGTGTGTGTGTGTTCTTTAACTGGTGATTAATGTTAGTTATTACCTGCTCTGAACTGGTGAGGAACAGTGATGGATGGTGAGATGAAGCTGCTGCAGTCGGATCATGGAGGACTTCAGGTGGAGCTCATGATGGATTCAGGTCCAGATTTAAACTGAGAGCTCAGGATGGAAGAGCGCCATAGAAAATAGAAATAAATATAAATAAAATAATAATAATAAATCTAAAAAGAAACATTAAAAGCTTCATTTGATTTTTTTCTCATTTCATTTATATTTATCATTTTTTTCTTCTTTTTTTGGTTTTTAGTGGAAGGTATTTTCATTAATTGTTCATTATTTTGTGTGTTTGTTATTTTATTTATTGAATATTTGCTCACAAAAATACAGGGATATTTCTATTTTATTTTTTAGAATATTTTTTAAAACTTTATCTGGTGCCGTGTTTATTATTATTATTATTATTATTATTATTATTATTATATATTTTAGCCTTACTCAATAATAATGTGACAAATATTTGATATTATAATTAATTTTTTATTATGTACTGTATTTATCATTTTTATAATTATTTATTTTGTATTTAAATATTAGGTGTATTATTTTAATTTAATTAATATAGCTATAGTCATTTATTTATATAAATAATGATAGACGTAATTAATTTATTCATTTAAATGTGAGCTGTATTATTTTATTTTAATTAGTATAGTTATATCATTAGTATATATATTGATATATATATTTATTTTTTATATTAGGTGTATTATTTTAATTTAATTAATACAGCTATAGTCATTTAGTTATATAAATAATTATAGAAGTAATTAATTTTCAAATTGAAATATGAGTTTTTGTATTTAACACTTCTAATTTAGTTCATCAATTCATTTGTGGATTATTTTATTTTATTATATGATATCACTTATTTTTGAAGGAAACGTTAGAAGTTAGAAGTTTGTTTTGATCTGTATGGGATGTTTGACCCGTTCAGGGGGCACGGTTGGGACTCGAACCCGGGTCTCTGTGGTTTTAGGTGTTTATAAAAAACAAATGTATCATAATAATAATAATAATAATAATAATAATACGTTTACTTTGCTCTCCTCTGTTAGGAGATTAAAAATTAGAAATGGCTGCCAGTTTGGCTCTTAAAATGTAATTAGTGAATTAATCAATAAATGTCGAGCCATTTTTCAAAGTCGGAGCATCATGAGTTCAGGACAGGAGGCTGCACATCAGATATGTGTGTGTGTGTGTGTGTGTGTGTGTGTGTATTTATATTTATATATGTGTGTGTGTGTGTGTGTGTGTGTGTGTGTGCGTGTGTGCATTCGAAGGTTTTTAAACCTGTGTTGTATGTTCCGTCTGTTTTGTCTTAAATGACTGCAGAGCTCAGAAGTAAGTGTGGCGTCTCTTCGATCTTTTCCTCCATTCTCTTCATTTTCACGTTTTTCCAGCCTTTCGGTGTCAAACCGACATGAGAACGTTTGAAGCTTGGATGCTACACCAATCCAAAACTGTTTAACCACTTACTGTTTACCCCCAAAACGCTCAAAAACTAAGCAAAACCACAGCATCTTCTCAGCTTCAAATCGATGCAGAGGGTTCATTCATTTCTTCTGCACCTGACGTCCACAAACTCACAAAACACTGTTTCATTACGCAATTATACCATTTAGATCAGAGTTTAGATATATGTTTTTAAAAAAAAAAGAACCATGTAAGGATAATGTTTGAAAAACATTTATTATAACGAATTATCAATCCTGTTTTTGCATTTTAAGAAGCAACATTTAATCTGTACTTAATTCAATAACTAATTAACGGATTACATTAATTTAACGTTTAATTCACTAATATATCGAACTTTAATCTATAATTATACGATCCCTTTTTATTTAAGTTATAAGGGTTTTAACAAATTTATTCTAATATATCGTTCGGTCATTTTTGGTTTGGTATGGAATGTTTTATATATTTTATTTATTTTGATTACTTTAATATTTGTATTCTTTCACCAAATTAGCTTACACAATCAAGTAAATGTATTTTTTTAAATATTAAGCACATTATGTGAAAATATATTGAATTGTTTAATTTCTTTCAACATTCTACATTTCTGTTGTATTATAAAAATATTTAGTCATTTATATTTGATTTTTATGGATTAAATCGATTTATTGTAACATCATTGATTCCCTTTTTTTTATTTATGTAAGTTTAATTTATAGGATTGCTTAGATCATTTAAAAAAAAAAAATTATTTGGCGTAAAAAGCATATTTATATTTAGCATCGTATTTATTTATTTATTTTTAATGACATTCGTGTTTGTGTTACAGTTTTTAGTCTGTGTAATAAATTTAATGAAATAAAATAAATGTAATAAAATTACAATTTTTATTTTAAATATTGAAATTTTATTTTAATTTTTAAATACTATTAAAATCCTAAATACACGAATTAGGTTCGAATATTTATGTCTTTTTTATATTTTGTATTGTTTACAAAAATAACATTAAACATTTTTTAAATCATTTATTTATATTAAATGATTATAGATCAAACAAATCTTTTGTAATATAGAATATTATTAATTTGATTTATTATTTTTAACCTATGTATTATTTTATTTCGATGAATTATTTGAGAATTAATTAAATATTTTTAAATCGAACAAAATAAATTATTTTATTACTAAAATGTTTAATATTAGTATATAAGTATATACTGTATATTAAATTATATTAATTTACTTACCTTTGTCATTTTATTTAGGATTAATTTTTCATTAAAATGTATATGTATGTAGTTATCAAAATGTTTTATAATTTTCTAAGAATATTTATATATTTATTTATATATTTATTTAGTAAGATCTAAATTATTTATGTCTTTAAATGAGTTTTTTTTATTATTATTACTACAAAAACAATTACACTAAATCAGTAAACACACACACACACACACACACACACACACACACACACTCCACAGAGGTGGAGCTTCAGGTGCAGACACACCCGGAGCAATTTTGGTCGTCCCCAAAATTGAGAGTTCATCCTGATCTGATGTCACTTTGGTGTTTTTTTTGTTCTTCATGTGAATGATTCGGATCGGGTTCGAACCTTCAGCCAGCTGCTCTGTGCATGTAAAGGATCCCCACGTGGAACGCCATCAGGCTCATAAAGCCTAGCGATCGAGCAGAAAATGCTTTTTAAAAAAAAAAAAAACACACACAGTTATTGATTTGATTGCAGACGTTATAAATCTGAAATCGTTTTCTAAAAGTCTGGACGTTAAAACATTTACTATTTTAGAATGTTTAAAGACGAGTGATTTAGGGATTCAGGTTATTTCATTTCACTTATTAAGATATTTCTTTCTTTTTTCTTTCTTTCTTTCTTTCATTTTTCCTTTTTTCTTTCTTTCTTTCTTTTTTACTTTTTTCTTACTTTTTTTCTTTTCTTTCCTTCTTTCTTTCTTTTTTCTGTCTTTTCTTCTTTCTTTCTTTCTTTTCTTCTTTCCTTCTTTCTTTCTTTTTTATTTCTTTCCTTATTTCTTTCTTTCTTCCTTTTTTTCTTTCCTTCTTTCTTTTTTCTTTCTTTCCTTATTTCTTTCTTTCTTTCTTTTTTATTTCTTTCCTTCTTTCTTTCTTTCTTTATTTATTTTTAATTTCTTTTCTTCTTTCTTTCTTTCTTTCTTTTTTTCTTTCCTTCTTTCTTTTTTCTTTCTTTCTTTCTTTCTTTCTTTCTTTCTTTCTTTCTTTCTTTCTTTCTTTCTTTCTTTTTAATTTCTTTTCTTCTTTCTTTCTTTCTTTCTTACTTTTTTTCTTTCCTTCTTTCTTTTTTCTTTCTTTCCTTATTTCTTTCTTTCTTTTTCTTTTTTTCTTTCCTTCTTTCTTTTTTCTTTCTTTCTTTTTTTCTTTCCTTCTTTCTTTCTTTCTTTCTTTCTTTCTTTCTTTCTTTCTTTTTAATTTCTTCCAAAAAAAAAAATCTCCAAACCTAACTGGTCTGAGCACAAATCCCCGTTTCCATGGTGACAGTCCATCCCAGATGCCTCCGAGCCCAGATGAGTGGGGGCGGAGCTTGTGGGCGGGGCTTGTTTTTTGTACAGTGAAGTTTTAAGCGGTATTTGTGAACGTAATAAAGTTTGGATAAAAATCCCTTCCCCGTGCGCTCCTATCAGATACCGATCAATGACCGTTCTGAGGGAGGGGAGAGTGATCCCCCCTGTTCGGTTTACTTTTAAGGACTGAAATGTCTCCAGATTTGGACTGGTTTAATAATGATATTATGGTCTGTAGAGACAGAAACATCTACACTAAATCATTAGGAATATTTCCGGGTCTGCAGTGAAATCAAACGTGTTTTGTTTTGGTTTTTGTTTTTCTTTCTGATTTTGGGGTCGTATCTCATACATAATGTCATCCCGTCACTGGCTGATGGTTCCGGAGCTTGATTTGCAGTGTTAAAGCACAGAACAGTTCCAGAATGTAAAGTCCAGACTCTATAGGATTGATGTTAGTGTGTTAGTGTGTAAGGATGTGGACTGGGGCCGTTTTTGGGGTACTGTACACACTCTAGGAACCGCTATAAACAGGAACTTCCTCGTTTTGTCCCCGGTTTCCCCCCAGAGGAAACCCAGAGCTGGCCTTATCTCCCGTCGCCTCCTGCTTTTGACCTTCTGCCTTCAATGGGTATAGAAACACGCTCGGTTAGCTTGGCATTAGCCCTTTAGGTGGCGCTCCAGTCCGGGCCCCGCCCGGCGCTAACGGTTCCTTATCGGTTCCTTATCGGTTCCTCTGTGTGTTTGGTTTTTAGATCTAACGGGCGTTCCCCGTCTCCATCGTGACCCGGCGCGCCTCTAGTCGTTAGCCTTTAAGCGCCGATTTCCGACTGGAACCAAAAGAGCACCGAGCATGCCCCTCCCTCATTGTCCCGCCCTGCATTGTCCCCCGCTCGCTCGGCGCAGGTGAAAAGGTCAAACCGAACATGCATGCCTTCTTCCAGCTAGCATGCAAGGCTGCATCCAGGCGTCCTGTTACGATTTGGGTTCAGAGCTTTTACGGCTGGTTGTTACGGGCGGGGCCGCTCTCGTTACGCCCTCCGCTGGCCGGTTTTGGAACTGTCGGTCCGCTTTGCGTTCAGAACCGGATCCGTTTTTCCGAACGGCCGTTAAATGGTTGGGTTTATCCGGCTGAAGGTTCGGGACGTCTGAATGTGCTTCGTTTGGCCTCGTTCTCACTTCCTGTGGCTGAATGAGTTTGCATGTCTGATTTGGCCGGTTCGACCTGAGAACGTCTGCATGTTGGCACCTCATTCGGTGGAGAACGTTCCTCACGTTCCTCACTCTTTATGTTGGATGATTTGATATTGGTTCCTCTTTTTTCTCTTCTCTTATTTTTTAATCCACAATTAACTTGAGCTCTTTGTTTTCCTTTCTCCCTGGCCTTCATTTTCCTCCGTCCTTCAGACTGCGCAGTGTCAAGATGGAACAGAGGAAGCTCAACGATCAGGCCAACACACTCGTCGACCTAGCCAAGGTGTGTGTGTGTGTGTGTGTGTGTGTGTGTGTGTGTGTGTGTGTTAATGCTTTCGGCCTTACATATTTCATTTAATGTCCTCCGGTTCACTTATTATTTTTATTATAATAACTTTATTTATTTTCTATTTACTCATCTGCTGCAGGTAATAGATTTTATTCTTTTTATTTTACATTTTTATTTTATTCTTTTATTTCATTTTATTATTAGATATTTTATACTAACAGGCTTCTCTGATTGTTTTTAATATTTTATTTATTTATTTATTAATTTTTATTTACCCTGCTGCAGGTAATATAAGTTTTATTTAGATTTTACTCTTTTTATTTTATTATTTTATTTCATTTTATTATTATATATTTTATACTAACAGACTTCCCTGATTATTCTTAATATTTTATTTATTTATTTATTTTTATTTACCCTGCTGCAGGTAATAGATTTTATTCTTATTATTTTACATTTTTATTTTATTATTTTATTTCATTTTACTATTATATATTTTATACTAACGGACTTCCCTGATTATTTTTAATATTTTATTTATTTATTTATTTTTATTTACCCTGCTGCAGGTAATTTAAGTTTTATTTAGATTGTATTCTTTTTATTTTATTTTATTATTTTATTTTATTATTACTAACAGACTTCTCTGATTGTTCTTACTTCTTTTATTATTCATTTATTTTTATTTACTCTGCTGTACGAGATTAGTTTTAGTTTGATTTTATTCTACTTAAATTCATTCAAATTATATTTGTCTTTATTTTACTTTACATGTTCTTATTTTATTAATTTATATTTACTTCATTTTAAAATATATTTTATACAAATAGAATTAGCGGAATATTTTAAATCATTTTATTCTTGATTTATTTATTCTGCTGCAGGTGATAGTTTTATTTAGATTTTATTCTATTTTTATTAATTTTACTTTAGTTTATTTAACATTTTCTTATTTTATTTTAATTCACTATGTTATTCACATCATTTTAATGTATTTTATACCAATAGAATTAACTGATTTTTAAAATTATTTTATTCTTTATTTATTTTTATTTACTCTGCTGCAGGTAATTAGTTTTATTTTGATTTTATTCTGCTTAAATTTATTATAATTATATTTTTCTTTATTTTATTTTACATTTTCTTATTTTTATTTTTATCATCTATCTACTAATATAGATATCTATTATTTTATTGATTTATTTAAATATATTGTTAACTTATTGTTAGTTTTATTCTGTTTTAATTTGTTTCATTTTATTTTATGTTATTTTACTACAGTATGTAATTTTTAAGATTCTTATATTGATTTTATATTTATATTTTATATATCTGAATATTTTATATTGATTTTTATTGTCTTATATAATTACAATTAACTTGATCTTATTTTATGCCATTTTTATATATTTTTATATTTATTATTCTTACTGCTTTTATTATTTATTTATTTTTATTCCCTTTGCTGCAGGTGATAAAAGTTTCGTTTTGATCAAACCCTTTTAATTTAGTTCATTTAATTTTATTGTACATTATTTTATGTTACATGATCTTATTTTATTTTTATTTATTTGACCATATCGCACATCTTTTTACTTTTATTGTTTATTCATTCTTTTTTGAAAAGTGATCGAATTTTAGCTCTTTTTTTGTTGTTGTTTTACTTTATTTTAAAATATCTTATTTATGCTATTTTACTATTTGTTTCCCAATAGAATAAATGTATTTATTCATAAATTCTTACTATTTTTATCAGTCATTTTGTAAATGATTTTATTTTAAATTATTTTATCTTACTTATTTCCTTTTAATTAATTCCAGGTTGTTTTTCCTTTTTTTTTTTTTAACTCTGTTGCAGGTAATAAACATTTATGTTTTTATTTTTTTAATCAGTTATTTAGAATTTTATATATAGATTTTTTTATTTATTTTTTCATTTTTTACTTTTGTTTATTTTAGATTAGATTAGATTATTTAATTGAAATGTACTTCATCTTATTTGTTTAATTTTAATATACTTTTATCTCAAACATAACCCTGAATTCCAAAATAAAAGCCTTATCCCGTATGTGAAGCATGGCGGTGGTAGGATCATGATTTTGTTTTGCTGCTCTCTCGCTAATGGAACAATGAATTCGATATTCTGGAGACGTTTGTGTTGTGTTGTTTGTTGTACAGATGTGAGTTGTGTGTAACGGTGTGTGTGTGTGTGTGCGCAGACGCAGAACGTGATGTACGACCTGGTGTCGGAGCTGCAGGAGCGCAGTGAGGAGCTGGATAAGCGGATCGGACACTTAGAGGAGAAGCTCGACTCCATCGCTCTGAGCGTCCAGTCTCTTCCCGAACTGCTGAACCGAGCCATAACGCAGCAGCAGCGCCACCTGCTGGACGGCCTCATCCAGCACTCGGCGCACTCCTCGCACTCCTCGCACACCAGCTCGGCGTCCGTGCGCCGCCGGAGGTCTCCGTCCACCGCCCCCCACACGTCCTCCGACAGCGGCTAGCGGCCGCCGGGGAACGCTCCGCCCGTCCGACTGGCGCGGCTCGAAAAAAGACGATGGCCTGAACGCACCGACTCGGAAAAGAGAGAGAAAAAAAAACGACAACAAACAAAAAAACGACGGGGGGAGAAAAAAAAAACACGTAATGATTTAACAGTTCATGGTAGACATATGGTTTACGTTTAGCCATTGTATGGCTGTTTAAAGTTAGCTTTTTTGTAAAAGCCCTTGTATAGTTTATGGACTGCTCCAGGGTTCTGGGGGGGGGGGGCACACGCTCACACACACACACACACACACTTACGCACCGACACACCGCTGGCTGAGAAAACCCGAGAACACGTCACTTTTTCTCATCGATCCGGAGGAACCTCGAGAAGGGATGATCGTTGGACTCGGCTGAGGGAGCGACCACACTCCGGCCTTTGGGAGCTCTGGAAACCGAACGTCCGTTTTAGGCGCCGACAAATCACCGCTAAAAACCCCGGCCCCACTTTTTCGGTCGGCGGAACGTTGAGCTTTCGCCCGACGGTGGAGGGAATTAGCTTTAGTTTAAACGAAAACAACAACAAACAAAAAAAAAAAACGTATCACTGTGCGCATCGCTTCGTTTCCACCGAACGTCAGGGAAAACGTTTCGAAAACATTCCACCTTTTTACATTCGTTTTTTTATTTCGGTTCTCTACTCCACCAACGCAAGTGCCCGTAGCCGTTCCGAGCGGGCGCTTGCCCACGCCGCGTGCCCACTCGGGTCACGGTTTACAAGAAAACAGCGTAACGCCCTGCCAAGACGACACGGACCGTCCAGCGTGGTGCTCGGGGGGGGGGTCGGGGGGTGGCTTGGGTGGCGTCTCCGTGCCAGTCCGGGGGTCGACCCAAACTGCGTACCGGATTGGGATTCGGACGGGGACGGGTTGGTACTCCTGGCCTGAGAACGCAGGGTGTTCTGTATGGGGTGCCAGGTCTGTCAGGTGGGCGAGGCTGGCACGGCTTTGGGAGAAGGACGGGCGCCCAGCCTGCCCTCCCTGCTCATGATCTGAAGCTAAATACAGAACTACAGATCAAAGCCAAGATATGATCACGTTGGCACCTGCCCATCATAGGGCCTCCTGTCCTTCAGGCGAAATCGAACATGCCACGTGCCATGCCCGACTCTAACCTGGGCACCACTGGCCATGACGAGCGTGACATCCCATCTCAGTGTGGTCCGGATTTACGCTCATGCCAGTGTAGTGCCAGGCGCTTTAGAGCGAACACGGGCAAACGCCTGGGCACCTTCACCCGCCCGTTCTGAGAATCGAAGTTTTATCGACAATAACAGGCTCGCTTGGGAAGAACAAGCTTACCGACTGTTAAGCACGGTGGTTTGCATTGCGAGGGGGTCACGCCAGGGTGCATGGGTGCCAGTCGGTGCCACTGTGGCATCCCTGAGACTCCCAGTATCTAAAAGGGTTTTGTTAGATCCAGTAACTGATACCATCGTATAATGGTTTAATGCAAGCCAGAGTGGGTTAAGGGCCTTGCCCGCGGGCTCAGCAGTGGCACACTGGCAGTGCCAGGACCCGGTGCGTCCAGAAGACAAAGCACCACGAGCACCACGCTGGAGAGGGGAATTCTGGGACGTGTAGTTCACTACGTTCTCATCCAGATCTTAATCGCTGCCCCGCTGAGTATCTCGAAAGGCCTGGAGGTTTTTCTGCGAAACGAGAGACGGTTTAAAGGTTTACGAAACGTGGCGGCCTTCAGTCAGAGCTTCCAAGGGTCCAGGTGAGCGGCGTCGGGCATCCAGAGGGAGGAAGTTCACCCACCAATGCATGTTTCAATGCAAACGATGACGGAGCTGACCCACGGGGACGGCTTCATGTTCCACTACTTCCTTTCTCTTCCTTTCATTTCTTTTTCTTCTTTTTTTTTTTTTTTTACAAACGATTCCTTTTTTATGATTTACCTAGGGTTTTTATAGCTTGTAGAGGATAACGCTAGAACAATTCCTACAGAGTGGCAGCATAGCTGAATTCATGCATTCCTAGATCCAAGACCAAAACGTGACGTGAAAAGTTTTTTAAGACCAAAAAAAAAAAAGAGAGAGAGAGAGAGAGATTGATTTCTCATTCGGAGTTTGAAATTATCCGATTGGGTTCCCAGGTCTGCACTCGAGGCTTAAAAACAGGTATCATCGGACCACGTGGTTGTTTTTATGGGCGTTTAAAAAAAAAAAAAAAAAAAAAATACAAAACAGAAAAAAGATGATGAAGCAGAAAAAGCAAAACTGCCTTTACTGTGTGTCTTCAGCCTTGTTGACCAACCTGTAGCAGATGAACACGATGCTGGGCTCCAATATAAAGAAATAAATCCACAAATCCACAACTAAAGAGTCTCTTCATTCAGGCGCCGCTAATTGGATCAATATGAGCTACAACATCTGTGAGACGTGCTGGCGGTAGCATCGCGGTTGGCTGTTTTGCTGCATCTGGGCCAGAGCGGCTCACAGATAAGTGGTCGGATCGGTCCATGAGCTGAATCTTTCTGCTCGAGAACCGAATCGTTTTTCGGAATACAGTCGAATCCGGTTAATGGGACCACGTCGGGACGGGATCGTTTTGGTCCTAATAAGCGGCTGGTCCGATTAAGCGAGCATGCCCTGTGTTAGAAGACGGGACGTGCTATGTAACATATTAAATGTTTATTAAACCTTTATTGTACGATTTACAC
>JAUZSV010402799.1:0-11085 GCA_034780495.1 Parotocinclus cesarpintoi | reverse complement strand
TTGATATACAAATGGGTTGGCAATGGTATAAATATATATATATATATATATATAAATATATAATTTTTGTAACCAGTGTACAACTATGTACAAAATATTAAATGCCTAAAAAGAGACCTGTGGCAACCAGGCAGAGGTGACCACTTTACGTTTCTCACATTCTACAACACCCGTGAATCGCTGAAGTGATGCAGTGGGACAGGAAATGGTGGACAGATGTATTGAGAGGTTACAAGGAAAGACAAAGGATTGCAATGCATAAGCCACCTGTCACTTTGTATCCTTCCTGACGACTATTCAGCCTAACACAAGTGATATGTGGGGAGAAAGGTGTCTGCTGAACACCTCCATATGACAGATTCATTGAGACATGGTCGCCCGTCTTTCTGCCAGCTGCCCTCAACTCAAAAGAACCTGTCCACCAACCATTCTCTGGGACTGACAATATCATTTCATGACAGCCTGACAACTAGTTTGAAGCTCTTAGACAACTGCTCATTTGAAAGCCACACCAAACTTAGCCTTTTCTCCTTTATTTCCTCTTGTTTATGTATACAGTTGTGAAGTTGCTCACATTAACTTGCTTTTTGTATAATGGAACATGTTAGACTTGTCCGATATTTCTTCCTAACACACAGCCAGTTCAGATACACCAAGATAATCTTTCTGTCTATCTTGTTTTGGTTGTGTTCACAATATCTAACAGGACAGGCTGTGTTAAAGCACAAATAGCTCTCATTTCAGCTGATAATACACAATCTTCAGAGGCTGTGCTTCTCTCATTTAGCCTCTCACTAGATGTCAGCCAGGATGCCTGTAGGACTGGGGTTTTAAAGGATAATTGGCAGGTGCAGGCCAGTCTTATTCCCCTCTAGATTTGGATTGTCACTAGGTATCCATTATCTGCCAGTCTCCTCTGATCAGTCTTGACAGCCTTGATCAAAAGATGTCATTTGATCTGCCTGCTTTGGCATAGATTTTGAAACAGCTCGTAAAGAGAATGAACCAGGTGTAAATACAGTGACATGATCATTTTCCTGCTCGCTCATATCCCGGAGACAATTACGATGACACAGGAAGGCTCAAACAGGAAATTGGAATTTTTTAAGATCACATTCTGTTTAGCTTTTGTCTGTTTTTAAATGGTTTATAAGAAAACTATGATAAAGTACAGAGTGAAATCCAAAGGAATGAATTTTCCATGCATGCACATAGATTTGTTTGTACATGTATTGGAGATTGATGACAGGTATAACAGTAAGATAGAAAATTCAGCAAAAACAGAACAATACAGTCAAAACAAGGGTCTCAAAACCATCTTCTGCATCTCAGAAAGCAACTGCCATAACCAATTATTCACTTAGCTTTGACTGACAGCCAATATCATTTACTTACCTAATACAATGTACATCAAGCTCCAAAAAAGCCAGAGGGTGAATTTACAGGCATTTACTTCTTATGATTTATGAGACCATGAGGTCTAACTCAATGTGCCTAATGTTTCTGGAAGTTCTGGCATTCTTTTTGTAACTAATTACTATGTTTTTTGTTTAAAATACTATGTTTGTGTTGCACATTTCATACTCTTATGTTCATATTTATTTATACGCATGTTTGGAGGAGAGTCAATCTGCTGGGCATTTAGTCATAGTAAGACCCACTTATTAACTGGTTTAAGCCAAAGCTGTCATAATTTGCAAGGTTCTGAATGATTGATATAGATTGGGAGTAACTGGTAAATTGTTTATGCCTGCAGCAATGCTTATAGAGGCATTTATCCAAGCAAAATTAAATCAGCATGAACACTCTTTTGTGTTCTATCTGGATGATGGGCATGTCTATACCTTTAATGCCTTAGGGTTTTAATACATAATCAATTTAAAAACTGTTATACTCCATTCATGACAGTTGATTTTGCACGCATGGTATGTGTTCTATCAAGCCAAAAAGAATCAACTTCTAATTAAAGTGATATTGTAGTGCCAGTGCCAACAAAAATACAAGTTTCCAGGTCTTTTATTATCATTAAGTTCAAATGTACCGGTACTGCACATTACACACACTTCATTAAAATAGGATGTGGACACTTTTTTTATTAAGTTACTTCATATTGTTCTGCACATTCTACATCATTTACACAAATTAGTGCATGGGCATAAAAGCAATCATGCAATTAAGCAAACTTTAGAGACAAACACTTGCGGTGGAAGAGATGTTACAGAAAAGCTCAGTAAAGCACATTCATAGGAAGCCACCTTTTTAGCCCAGTTCATATTCTGTCACCTGTAAAAGCTGTTTTTAATGTGAAATGAAAACATCTGTGAACAAAATTACCAAGGCCGAACAAACTCTCGGCAATGGACCTCAGAGAGTAAAAAAAATAATTTTTCCTTAAGTGAAGTGCCCACTATTGAGTTCCAATCTGCCTCTAGAACCAACAATAACAGCTGAACTATTCATTAGGAGCTTCATGCATGGATCAAGTTTGCATTGAAAAACAGCCACACAATCCAAAGACTTCAATGAGAAATGCCAAGTGTTGAGGGGATTGGTACAAAGTACACCATCAAAAGGCTCCTTACCAGTACAAAACTCATTTTCTGAAGTTTTCACCATCTGATAGTGTGATGGGGGAATCATATTTTATCTAAAGCCATAGGCATGTGTAGCTCTAGACCCTAAATTGAGTCTCAGCATCCTTAATATTAGCAAGAGTTTTTAATGTTTTAATATCTTTAATAAGCTTGAAAAATATAAAACCATAAAAAGTATATGGTTGACACAATATTTTAACAAAAAATATTTTTACTAAAAAATACAGCAGTCCCCCTTGCCTCACAAAGGGTACGATCATGGCGATGGCTTTGTGGCTCACAGGGTCAGCATTATGGGAAGTTTTTTCAGATTTGATGGCATCTTTTCAGTCACAGTGTTTCTCCTACCAAAATGTCAAATGCTATTCCTTTACATGTGTGGGAATGACAGTCCAAAATGATGTAGAGTTTTCTGTTTAAATAACAAAGCTGAGATCTCATCAAAACCCCTAAAGTCGAACTCCTATAATCTCCCCTGTCTGATGCTAATAGAGCACTGCATAATGGGAACAAACTGGGAAGTAAGTAGTTATAGTTGGGGATAGATATAATAATAATAAAAATGAAATCACATTTCAAAAACCCAAAACCACTTACAATTTGATGTAATAACTCACATCTAGCACCATATGTATAGCAAAACAAATGACAAAATACATGAACAGCAACGCAAAAGCAGTGACTGACACGAAATCATCAGGATAGATGGAGGTTGTAGGTATTGTACACAGTTTTTGGTGGCTTAGCTTGATTCTTTTAATTCCATTGGTTAGAAACAATGACATTTAGCCTAATCTGTGCAGAGTGACTGTGGCAACAGGTTTTCAATCCAGCAAACTAAAAGCCACACCCAATAGTGATTCAACATCCAAGATCAATTGAATAAACAAGTGGAATCAGCCGTACCTCCCACTTGGTTGAAACAAAAACCTGAAGCCACAGTGGCTCAATTTGCACAAGACTGAAGACCCCTGTTCCGTACTTCCAACTCTGTGGCAACAGCTTTTCTGTTCACTCCCAGGAACAATATAAGGTCCATAAAGTAATGGTTTAACAAGTTTGGACGGATGAATTCGGCCTGCTCCGAGATATGAATGACCATATCCAACACCTTTTAGATAAACATTAAGTTTGACCTTATTACTGCTCCTGTGGCTCAGTGGAAGTCCTCAGATCTCAGCAGTAAATTCTGCGCACAAATTTGTGGAAAGGAGATGTTTACTTAGCATATGCTGGGTGTCCAGATACTTTTGGCATTTAAAATGAAAAAGGAAAACTGTAACAATGATGGAAATGAGACAGCATTTTTACCATTTCTCTCAGCGGGAGATGCTTGAAGCAGGGCACAGTCAACGCAAGCAGAAACTGTACTCTCACTAGCGAAATCCAATCTGACCCCAAGTGCACTTTCAGCGGACATATCTCTCTAATTATCACTCTGCATGCCTTTGATTCACTTTCCCCTTGACAGTGGTGTGTCTGATGTGCCTAAGCTGCCAAGAGTGACTGGCAACGATTCTGTATGAGTCAAAGCCAGCAGCTGCTGAGATGATGGTTTTGAGAGAAGGATTTCTACAAGATTGATTTCAATCATAATTCCCTTTAGAGGGAAAAGGTGAGAGGTGTGGAGTGGAATAATTAACACAAAACAGAACAGCCCTTCTCTCTTTGTCTCAAGCAGAGCACTGGCCTTAAATAGCACTCCCTTGATGAGCTCATATCAAGTTTGAATTCACAAACTGACACATAAGGGTATCATCGGAGGGTTAGGTGATTGTCAAATACAGAGCTCTGGCAATGTTCCTGCAACGACACAGCTGGGGTCTAGTAACAAACAGAGAGAAAGCAGGTCATCCATCATAGAGCACACTTCTAAGACTCTGTCTCTGCCTTTCTAACTCTCAGGTTACAAGCTTACATGGCCCGTCTAAATAATATTCACTGTGATGAATAGCCCTGCAAGCCTCTTACCTCTCATTAATCTCATTCCTTTGAGAAGCATCCATCAGAGGGCGGTGGGAGAGCTCAGGAGGGTTCATTGTGAGGCCAGCCAAGCTTGAGTGATGCATGTCACTTTGCGATAGGCCAGGAATGCAAAGGCATGAACAAATGCTTATAGGAGCGTGTTCTCTCCAAACAATCACGCAACCAGTAAGATCTCCAGAGGATCTACACGCACTGTCATCCACAAAGCAATATTAATCTTGTTTAGGTTATATCTACATATTTCAAGCAGCAAGGAGTGAAACAAAGGTCAATTGCGGTGTCTGCACGATTGCACTTTGCCGTAAATTACAGCCAACTCGCTCTTCTATTCTTTCAACATACTATAATACATCTCCATCTACAATTAATCACAATCTCTCTTCCTCCCGTGGGCCTCCTGTGTCTCTCAGCAGCGTGACAATCACATTTTTCAGACGTTCTCTTTCTCACCACTCAAACAGACTCTATTTGGGACCATCTCTATCCAGTGTTTACCAACCTCCATAGTGCCTTTCCTTCATGCTCCCTGTCTTACTCCAAAATGTCTTCGTGGCTTACTGGCACAGTATGTTTCTGCCTTGTATGTCTGGGAAAGCATGTGTGATAAATGACAAGTGTCAGAAATAAAGAGTGTAGGCATGATTAACGACTCTGTTGAGAGGGTAATTGATGGTTTGGCATGGAACTGATCTCTACCAGGATTTGGTTTCGGAACCCCTCAGTGATACACTGACTCACTTTCCTAAAATGGAGCCAGCATAAAAGAGCACCTCCCTGCTGAAAAAGGTGTATTCCTCTCCTCCAAAAAAAGATTGATATCTCCATTGTTGTCATGGGGAAGAGATGTCAATCCACGTTAATGAAGCTTACGACTCTGACAATGAGTGTTGCTTTGCTCCAAAGTTGACTGCAATGTAGGTTGCAGAAAATTCTTTATTAGATCTACATTTGCATTACATTTACAGCATTTAGCATGCACTCTTATACAGAGCGGCTTACAAATTACAGTTCCAATCAGCAGTGGGTTAAGGGTCTTGCTCGAGAGGTGGGAATTGGACTTTGAACCAATGTCCAGTACCACAGTTCCAAATTTCACCTCAAGATCAATTAATGATTCACAAAAGTGCAAATAATGCTTTTAAACATAAATGATGAGAAACACGTCACATCCTCAAACTCACAGGTTTTGAAATAGTCCGTTATTTCAGCCACACCCAGGCTAACAGATCCATAATTTGACAGAACAATAAACTCAGAGCAGAAAAATAAACTCAATAAACCACTCTCTCTGTCAGTCTTTCCTCTTATTCAGCCTGCTTATCTTGTACAATGTTGGCAAACTAGGGTTGTTCAGTATTTGTTCAAAGCCATCCGTACTGAGGCAATTAGAAAATGTGGAGTTCTTTAAGCTTAGGCAATTGTTTCATTCTTTTATGTACACCATAAGCTATCATTTTTCTTGATAAAGTCGTTTTTTAAAAAATCTTAAAAGATATTCATCAATAATAATAACATAATACTAATTATTACTTACCAGAAATTGATCATAAATATTTAAAGTCAGTAATAATGCTCATTTAATTTTATGATTCCAGCAAATAATAATAAAGGAGCAAATATCCATTTTCCAGTGTTCACATCTTTACTTATCTTGTTTGCCCCGATATGGGCATGGAGTTTGCTATGTATACAGTTAACAAAAGAATTTTTGTAGCTTTGTGCTCTTCGGGTCGCTCATTTCAACCTTCTCTTGGGGAGATTAGCAGAGCTATGGCCTAAATCCACAAGCATGAGTGCTAATAGCCACAATTACAGCCGTGTCTTGTTATGTTAATACATATTGTGACTTCATAATGCTGGGCCTCCCTTTCATCACCTAACTCATCAGTCTGTGTGATATCTTGCACACTTCAGACCTCTTAGATCTCACTGATCCATACAGACAGAGAGCAAGACCTAGTCTAGCTGACAGCCACTGGGGGAGTTGAATTGCACGTTTAGAGAGGTGTTTTGGATAGACTGACCTGTGACCTATCAGTATTTGCTACTAATGTACTCAGGTTAATCAACCCAATCCTGGACAAGATCTGAATAGATATAACATATATCATGAATAGCAAAATACAGTTTAGTGTAAAAGTAATTTCGACGTACGTTTTACCATAACGGATTGCGACAGCTACATTTCAGGCTACTAACAAAGCTCATTTTTCAGAAGTTCCAAATTAGGTTACAGCAACAGTTTAAGCCAGTAATAGCAGTAAATATCTGCACTGTTTACAAAAATTAGGGGGTATTTCATTATCGGATATTTCATTTTGAAATATCCCCTAATTTTTGTGAGCAGTATACTTGATTACATCAAAGCACTAGAAACCTAATTTGACTCAGTGACAGGGCACATGGCTCGTCATCACTGATCATTACAGCTGTCAGCAATCCATCAAGCTACAGATAATTGGGTGAGCACTAATGAAGCTGGCAAAATGACTTTTGTTTTTATAAGGCAGACAAACAGAGAACGGGATCAAGATAAGAAATGAGAAAAACTGAACGGTGAGGTAGGAGCACGCAAAGAAAATTGCGAAAACTAGTTTTGCCCATCAAAACTGGTAAAAACATAAAACATAAAAAGATAAAAACAATAATGAAATAATCAGAAACAATTTGGAACTTAAATCCTTATAAGGCCATTACGTCTACCGGTTTCATACCTATGAAAATGTGCAGATCCCACTGAAACACTGGAATGAAATGAAAGCTGAGGCGAAAGCGTATGGGAAAAGAATGAGCAGGCTCACATGGCCTCGCTCTGATTGACCATTAAAGCCTTTGATGGATGAGGCTGTCACGGGGATAACAATTAAATCCAACATGAGACAAAGCTGTTCTGACAGGGCAGACTAACGGAGCAAGCCATAGCCCTCCATTAAGCACCCCCATACGCACACTTACTCACTGATTCACACATGCGCACACACACACACACACACACCTACTTGAGAAACCGTTTCCTTGTAACAGTCATCATAATTGCTAAAACAACAATACGCACGGTTAATAAGCCACACAAATGAAGCTCTCTATTCATGAAGTCTTCCCTTTTCCTAAAGGTGTTCATCGGGGTCGTTTCATTCCAGTAAAGAGTCCCTTGAAACATAAGAAGCTTTGTCTCGCAGGTGCAACAAGATAAGAATTTATTATGGTTGTCTCAGGGTTAGCAGTCGCCTGTTTTGTTTTTTTGAACGTAAGCCTATGAGGAATCCTGCGTATTTGGCACTAACATAAAGTATACACTGTTTGACCATTAGAGTTGGGTAAATCTACCCAGCTGAAGCCTAACCGTTTCGATGGATAATTTCTTGTGAATATTTGCAGGTACAGGTTCAGAGTTAGATGACATTAAACCAAACAAATCAGGCATTTTCAGTGTCTCTTGGGGTGACAGGAAGCCATTACTTTACCACAAATGCTGGGTAAATCCACAAAGGAAAATGTATGAGGTATGTTAAACCTACATCGATATGGTCAACTGATTTACAAATCCACAGCAATTTAGACAACTTACTTCATATTAAAATGTACAATGTACGATAACGTTATTTAGTTTAGTTCTCACTACATTTGCATGAGTTAAACCAATGGCCCAGCCATCAGATCACAGGTCACTGTTTTATAAAAGTCATATAAAATTATTTTAAACCTTCCAACAGTTGCTTTCTAAGACATAGCAGGAATAAAAGTATAATGTAACAAATGAGATAGGGCTGTGTTTGTTTGGAGTCACAATTTTATGACAAATTATCGATTATATCAATACATCAAGAAGTGTTTTAACTACAAGGTTCTGACAAAAGTTTTGAGTAGAAGGTTTAACAAGGGCCCATAAATAAACTGTGACCGAATAATCCTGTTTGCATTAGGTCATTTCATGCATCTTGAGTAGCAAAACTGACAGAACTACGTCACATAAAAATGTATGTACATGCACCCAAGATGCACTAACCACCAACTAACATCTGACTTCTCAAACCACTTGCATTGAGTCACAAATTAAACAAGTTTAAATGCATCTCTCTCCAAGACCCGCCTGGCTATCAAAGCCTGTACAATACTTTAACATGGAACACATCATTCATGGCATAAATACCTAAACTGCCAGAGAAACAATAAAGGATGGTGTGCAGAGCTGGTGAACACAGTAAATGTTCATCAATAATTTGGTTGATAGCACTAACCTAAATAAACAGTAACAGGGTCGACTCCCACAAGTCTTCACTTCACTCTCTTGTGCACATTACCTCCAGAAGATGGTGTCTTTCATTTAGTTGAAAGAAATTTAAATACAAAAAATGCAACATTTGACTCGGCAACAATATTTGCATTTATAATATGTATTTTAAACAACACATGGAGTGGGTGGTCCAGTGCCATGCCCTGATTTGCATATTACATCAGAAAAGCAGCCAGGTGTCAGTCTGGCTGACCAGAGATACATTTCACTATTACGTGGATAAAATCTTATCAGGATACGATCCTGTAGTGTTGGTCAGCCAAAATTAAAACTGTAAAGTGAGATTTTATAGTAAAACTGTAAACTGCATGACAATTTTAATGTAAACTTTCACAGTTTGACCATAAAGTTCACAGTTCTACTATGACTTTTATGGTAATGAGGCCACTTATTTCTGGCCACACAAATTTCATAGTACTTTTGTAAACTCAGTTTAATTTTGAACCACTCTTAAATTATTTTACAGTTCTAGTATAGATTTGGATGATAATTTGGCCACACTTATGGTTCTACTGTTAAACTTCACAGTGCATTTTTTCCTGGGCCGGCCAGCGACACTGAATATGATTAGCGGCTATGGAATGGATGGGATTATGGGGTAATGATTTATGCCTTTTTTATTAACTTGGGTACAATAATGCAAAACGTGCACTCCCCGAATCTTTATATATAAAAAGTTTATATTAAAATCCTTTTTTAGAATTAAATACCTGTGACCCATACCCGGGCTTCTTGGCATTATGGTTGGTTCCAGCACTACATCCTGCTTAGGTCAGAAGAAAAGGTACGACTGTTAACCCCGCCCCTAACTTTAAGCTTTTAGGCGATCATACCAATTAAGTCGTTTAAATTCTTACGAATTTGTAAATTGTGAAACAGTAGAAACTGATCAAAGGCTATTTTATTATTCTGTACATTTTCAAACTTTAAGGTTAAGTCGTAAAAGGTACAAGTAGTAACTTAAAACCTTACGAATCATTAAATGATTAAGGTTAAAGTTACTTTGTAGTTTTACTCGTTTCAATCCTTCAACAAGGCTTACTGGAGAATACATATAGAGACCGAAATATTAATATGTTCTTACAAATTACGCAGAATCTATGACGTTTAAAGTAATATTAACAAAATAATCTGCTTTCCCCCACTCCAGCACAAGTACCATCCGCGATACACTGACAGCCGACAGTCCCGTGTTTTGTTGTAGAAGATGGGATACGCTACCTGGAGCTCGTCTGGGCGCGCGTTGTTTCCTCCTGGCCATAGTTCTACGTCTCCGGATCTTAAGATCCTCAGTTCAGTTCCTCACCGGTTCCCTCAGTTCTCCAGCCACAGCTACAGGCAGTATTACTGCTCCGACTCTCCCACATTCAGCTCGACATCAGATAGGCAAATGAACCGTGTTAAACTGCGGATCTCTGTTTACGAGGCTCCAGGCGGATTGTAAAGCGAGCAGAAACAGAGCTCAGAGCAGCTCCAGGATCAGCACGTCACTCAAAAGTCTGATTTCAACCAGCAGACCCTCCCATGTCACGTTCCTCTCACCATTCAGCTTACTGGCACGATCCAGGTACTGAACAGGACAAACACATCATTTCAGATCTGATTTAGAATAACACACAGGAGGAGTACACAAACATGTGGGGGAAATAAGAGTAACATATCGGAGCATTATGAGAAGAATACAGGTAATGTAGAGGATCTATTTAAGAATAAGAGAAATGTAGGGAATATGTAACAATAATATACAACTTTTTGCCTTCAGAACTGCCTTAAGCCTTCATGGCATATACTTAATAAGGTCATGGAAACATTTCTTAGAGAATTAGGGCCATATTGACATGATTAAAAATCTCCGTTTCCACGACACCGCAAAAGTGCGCTCTTGAATTGAGATTTAGTGACTGTGAAGGCTGTTTGACTAAAAACTAGTGAACTCCTTGTCAATGATCAAGAAACCAGTTTGACATGATTTGAACTTTTTGACATGGTACATTATCCTGCTGGAAGTAGCCATCAGGAGAGGGTACACTGTGATCACAAAGGGATGGACATGTTCAGCAACAATACTCAGGTAGGCTGTGGTCCAATATTTTCACCCAGAGAAATGCCACTCACTAGATGTTTTTTGCTTTTTCAAACCAGTCTCTGTAAACCCCAGATATGGCTGTATGTGAAAATTACAGTTGTTTAGCAGTGAAATAGTCAGATAAG
>JAUZSV010402695.1:0-11085 GCA_034780495.1 Parotocinclus cesarpintoi | reverse complement strand
GTACGTTCGCTATACGTGTAAATCGTACAATAAAGGTTTAATAAACATTTAATATGTTACATAGCACGTCCAGTCTTGTAACATAGGGCATGTTCGTTTAATCGGACCAGCTGGTTATTAGGAAAACGATCGTGTCTCGATGTGGTCCCATTAACCGGAATCGACCGTATTTTAAAGGTGCATTTTGTAAGTTATTCTCCTCGCTTCATTTTGCTAACTACAGAGCTTGGTATCAATTCCCTGGTGTGAAAAGTCCGTACACAAATTACTCTTTTCATAAAAAAAACTAATTATTGAACAGAAATGGTCAACAACAATTGTGCTCCTAGTTGGCTACAGACAGTTTAGTTTCCTGCTATTAAAGTCACTCTTTGTCAGCTTTTTCACTCAAACATGACATTTTATTGAGTCATTCCTAGTCTAGGGATGAGTCTATTTCTAAACCGCTTAGCCAGACATACAGTGGTGTAAAGAAGAGTTTACTCCCTTCCTCATTTCCTGTTTTTTTGCATGTTTGTCACGCTTAAGTGTTTCGGAGCATCAAACGGATTGAAATAGTAGTCAAAGACAACACAAGTAAACATAAAATGCAAAGATGAGTGCGCCAAAATTCCTCCAGAACACTTTTAAAGACGCATTGCAAGCAATCACAAACGCTTGGTTACAGTTTTGGCTGCTAAGGGCGGGCCAACCAGTTATTAGGTTTAGGGGGCAATCACTTTTTCACACAGGGCCATGTAGGTTTGGATTTTTTTTTCCCCTTAATAATAAACACCTTAATTTACAAATTGTATTTTGTTTTTACTTGTGTTGTCTTGGACTACTATTTAAATTGGTTTAATGTTCCGAAACATCGAAGTGTGACAAACAGGAAATGGGGAAGGGGGCAAACACTTTTTCACACGACTGTAAATGATCTGCCTGTTTATTACTAACACACCTACCATTTAATGAGTCAGTTAAAGTAATGGGTGTATATTTAGATTTGAGAATCTGCCATTAGAACTATTAACGTCACGGTGAAGTGACTGAACTGCATTCTTTGTCCACCCTGTCCTAATTTCTGTTTCGCTGTTCCTTGTTAGACCCCAAGGCCAAAGCAGAGTGTCCTTCCTTTATGAGATTTGCCTCGAGCTTTCTGCTGATCCTCTGGCACCCTTACGCCCAGCATCACTACTTCAACACCAGGACCGAGAAAGAGCAGAAGAAGTGGTTTGCCGTTTTCCAGGACTGCATCAGGCATTCCAACAACGGTGAGGCACGCTGTGAACACGCACCCCTGCCGTATCGCAACCCACATGGCCCTAACACATGTTTATTTAGTCCACGCCCTCATCGTCCTCAAAGTACTGTAGTCCTTCGTTCTTCTTGCATCCTCTTTGGGGATCCATCCAGCATAGCTTCTTAATCACTGCACTGCCTGTCAGTACTGTCACAGCTCCACCCATGCTAATCGTCACGGTTCCACATCAATTCTATTGTTCAAAACGGTGCAGGGTGTGTTTGTGTGCATGGCTTTATGTCACTTGGTAAAATCGTGGATGCCTTTCAAAGTATGCAGTTCATCACAAAGAGTGAGGAAGTTTAAAGGTATTTGTTTTGGAGTGTGTTGTGTAAAGGGTATGTACGGTATGTATGAAAATAATGCTGTCCAGGTTAGAATTGTGTTGTGGTGTTGGGCGATGGTGCTCCAGGCAGTGCTCTTTACATTTTAGAGGACATTCCAGAGAGCTTGTGTAGTTTATGTTGTAACGCAACAAAAGGGAAGAACTTTGACAAGTGATGGCTTTGGACCTCTGAACGTAACTGGCTCTCCTGAATCTACTTGCAGGACAATGAGCACATTTACTTGCTCTTAATAATCCTGTCCTAAATCAGATTTCTACAGCTGTTTATTATTTAGGGCAGCACTGTGGCTCGGTGGGGTAACACCGCTGCCTCACAACAAGAAGGTCCCTGGTTCAATCCCTGGGTCCTTTCTGTGTGGAGTCTGCATGCCCTCCTTGTGTCTGCGTGGGTTTACTCCGGGTACTTCAGTTTCCTCTCACAGTCCAAAGACATGTGTGCTAGGTTAATTGGTATCTCCAAATTGTCATTGACTTTATTATGCAAAACACCCCAGCCGTGTAACTGGAAACAGCTGCACGCCGGTCCCAAGCGGGGATAAATGAGGAGGGGTGGAGAAAGCAATGGCAAACTACTCCACTATCCTGCCAAAATACTTCATGGATCACATCGATGAAGGATAGAAATGTGTGGAGATCGATGATCCATCAAGTGACGGAGGGTCGGTTGCGACTGTACGGTTAATCCCATTCCATTCCATGAGCCATGTGTGCAGCACTTGGCAAGTTCGCACTTGTGGTTCCCAGCACTTCCACTTTTCAATAATACCACCCACATTTGAACGTGTAATATTTAGAAGGAAAGACATTTTGCAAACTGACTGCTTAGTGGTCTATTAACTAGACTCAAATTCAGTAAGTTCTTCAAAACAACCTGTTCTTTCAAAAATGTGTTTAATATTACTTATTGCAGTGTCAAGGCAGACTAAATGGCTGGGTGCCTGTTGCAATGGAACTGAATTAAATACCTGAATTAAACCTTTATGTTCCAGTACTTTTGTCGATATAGTGCATGACCATAAACAATTTCTGCTTACTTCAGTTTGACTCTATACATTATATAGGGACTGTGGTGGCTAAGTGGTTAAGGTACTGGACTATGCACCAGGCGGTCCAGGGCTCAAATCCCACCTCTGCCACAGTTGTGTCCCTGAGCAAGGCCCTTAACCCACAATTGCTTGTAACGTAAGACTGTATTAATTGTAAGTCGGATAAGGGCATCTGCAAAATTACGTAAATTCAAAAAATAAACATATATCACACACATACCAGTGGTTATGGGTTGTTGTCCAAAATTGTCCTTTAATAAATTTTTCCAACATATATAGAACAGTATTACCCTATAGGGAACAGGCTAGAAAGCAGGATAGAAAGCAATACTCATTACTGTGCAGGAGCACATTCTGTCACATAAAAACAAGAAACCTGAGTTTAAAAAAATAGTTTGACACATGAGAAAACAGGTTGCCATTTCAAATTAGCTTTAAAAAAGTTTGAATAACAGTGATTACATTTTCACTGTTTGACAGAAATAACATTTTAAATTTTCTCTCTAGGGTATTCCAGGTCAGGATGGTCCAGAAGGACCAAGGGGTATTCCAGGCTGCAATGGAACTAAGGTAAACATTTAGTTTACAATAAAATATGGTCTTCAAGTAGTTTTCATGAGTACATACTGAATATTGTAGTTGACTATGCAAGTGTGAAAGTTTACCTTAATTCTAATTTAGTGACTAATATTACTCAAATCATTTTAAATGAAATAATGGTTGCTGTTTTTTTTATTACAGGGGGAGAGAGGAACAGATGGAATACCAGGAAGGCCAGGCCTGCAGGGACCACCAGTAGGAACTATTATTCATATAATATGGCTTATATGACTGTGTTTTATTTGCATTAGATGAATGGTCATTAAAGAATTACGTGACATTAATATGTGACTATGTTTAGGGTCCTGCTGGATATCCAGGATTGAAGGTAGGGGAGAAAAAATTGTACTTCTGATCATAGTATACATTAGAGTTGTAGTACTTAAGTTAAATCAGATTTAGTTATATATAGCGTTTTTTACAAGGCAATGTCCCAAAGCAGCTTTACAATATTGTATTATCTTGTTAGGCCAATCACAAATTGAGCAAGCCTAGGGCCACAGTGGGAAGGAAAAACTCCCCAAACGTTGTAAGGAAAAAACTTTGGGGGAGAACCAAGACTCAAAAAGGGATCCAACCGGCTTGGTTAGCTTTGATGTTAATTGTAAGAAATAACAGTTAGATTTTTACATTTTAGTGATCAGTGTAGTTAATTGGTGTGTTTTCTTCTCGCGTAATTATAAAATCACAAAAATGCACATTTTTTATAAAAAAATTAGTCGGAAAATACACTACTTACAAAAACTAGGAAATATATAGTTAGGGAATATTAATTTTAAAATACCCCCTAATTTTGTGCGCAGTATATATAGTATATATATATAATAGTTGAAATTATTTACCATACAGATCTTGTACTCAAACCTTTCAGGGCAAAACAAACAAACAAACCAAAAAACAAAGTAATTGTTCATTCATCTTAATCGAGGTAAAATGTTTAATTAATTGTGGTAATGATATAGAGGTCATATCACTCTTGACTACAGCATAGATCAATAGTCTCTTTTGTCAGTTAATACCTCCCAGTTATATCTAGTTAATGATAGTTAATCATAACCAATAACCATGTTGTTCTCTCTCAGGGTGATCAAGGTGAAAGCAATTTTATCCCTGAAAAAGGAGATCAAGGTTTTCCAGGGTCACCTGGGATAAAAGTAAGTGCAAGCTTTAATGCGGTTTTGCATTTGTGTGCATTTGCTTCAAGTAGATGAACCAGAACAGTACTTATATTTCTTTTTTCATCTATAAGGGTTTGCAGGGTTTTCCAGGACTTCAAGGATCATCTGGCTCACCTGGACCAGCAGGACCCAGAGTGAGTGACTGGAAATATATTAAACAAATGTCCAAATATGTCTGAATGGCCATAGTGTAGATGTGTTGTAGAATAAAACCTCCATATGAAATCACGTTATCTTGATTTTTTTTTTTTTCAGGGGTTTACTGGTGAGCCTGGACCTCCTGGCCCATCGGTAGGTGTCTACTGTAATTATTGCTTATTATTACATGAATGTTGTTAATCTTTAACTTATAACACTTTTATTTTCACAACAGGGAGTTAAATTCCTTGGTCCGAAGGGTGAAAAGGTAAGTTAGAGAACCCAGACTTAGCAATGCTAAGCTATCCATCCGTCTGTATGGCAATCTGTCTGCTCACCTACATACACTTTGAAGCATACAATACAAATGGCTGTGTCATATCATTTAATACTTACCAGGGTAATAGTGGTGAAAAAGGCCCACCAGGACCTCCTGGAAACCCCACGGCATTTGAAGGACCTCAGCCAACTTTTATACCAGGACCACAAGTAAGTCTTTGTTCGTGACTGTATTTCCACATTATATAGATTCTTTTTTAGAATATAATCTCAGCAATTCAGTAACATTGCCAGAGTTGAAGCTCTTTGTTTGTTTTCTGTTTGTAGGGAGACAAAGGTGACAAGGGAGAAAGAGGAGAAAATGTGAGTAATAGGCGAGATGCAAACATATAGTTTTAAGGCTTGCAGATGTTGCTTCTGGATAGTTTGACAAACTTCAGAGAAAACTTGATGTTAAGTCAGTGACTGTGTTTTCTGTCTATGACCAGTGCTCAGAGCATATGAAAGGTGTCAAAGGTGAACTAGGCCCTCCAGGACCGATAGTGAGTATCAGGTTCAGTTTCATTACATGATGTGTCACTCACAACATTTACATTCACAGCATTTAGGAGACACCCTTATACAGTTTGTCTTACAAAAGTGTTTTTTTCCTCGTAGACAAAACCTCATGTTAGTACAAATAAGCAGTACCCCAAGAACACAATTCAGCCAGATCCTAATAGATGTAAATAAGTCAACAGAACACACAAGCAAAGGCTATTTTTATATGCCTTTGCATTTTCAGTCTTCACTTCTTCATTGTTTCTTCTGCAGGTGCGGGCTACTCAGAGTATATCTAATACACACAGAGTTTGGTGTAATTTGACTTTTTTTTCTTTTTAGGGAAAGCCAGGAAAGGATGGACAAGTTGGAAATAAGGTACATTTGCATACAATGAAACTTCAGAAATCGTACTTAATTAGTTCCCGAAGGTTTGAACTTCAGCTTCATCAAAGTTTTCTATAAAAAGTAATGTAAATAGGATTAATCTGTTCTCGACCCCCAAGATGATTATGCCCATATTTATATGAAATTAACTATTGAAAGAAATGTAATACAATAATCAATAAATACAAGAAATAATTGAAATATAGATTAAAAATAAAACTTTATAGGCACTGAGGTGAGCACAGTTTTGGCACGTTGAGACTCAGGGGGGTGCCTGATCGCACCCGTAGACTGATATTATATGGATGTAGGTAATATAATAAAATATACGTTATATGCCTATGATCGCAGCCTGGTTCTTCTTTTTTGGGTTTACTGGCGATCGGTATACTGGATACTTCATTGCATGCTTTATTTAGGGTGCTCGTGTTCCAAATCTTCATACTATTTCCATAGAATTTGGGGGCAAAATAATTCAAAAAGGTGATTTGATGTCCAAATTGTTAGAGTCAGTGAGCGTTTAAAGTCTGGGGTTCCACTTTATTTTTATACAGTTTCAGTTTACAGGTTTACAGATTTTGATCTTAGATAATACCTACATGTAAGCAATTAATATGTTGTATGTTATATGATGTCTGTTCTCTCTACAGGGGGAGAAGGGCACACCTGGTTTTCCTGGGTTTGATGGTCTCAAAGTAAGTCACTTCAGCATGTTATAAGAACAGTTCAATGTCTCCTGCTTCATGTCTGAGTGCCTATTTTTACATTGTGTGCTTAAATAAGGGCGAAAAGGGACAGAAAGGACCTCCAGGATATGTAAGTGACCAACCATTTCAGTTAATGTTATTTCTGATTGTCTAAATGTATAGTAGCATTTTCTTAGCGATACATTCTGTTTAATGGATTTGGTGTGGATTATTCCCTAATGACATTCTCAAAATGTGACATTTCCTAAAAGGTTCATGGTACACCTGGCCTTCCTGGTCCTCCAGGAGCTCCTGGACCACAAGGAGATAAGGGTAAGCATGAAATGAGGTGCTTGATAAGCAAGTTATGTTCATATATGCATATATCATCACAGCCTGTATAGTGGATGTGGTATTCTTCAGGGTGTGCAAGCTAAATTTTTGCTTGTTACCTTTTGGCTCAAATCGAACTGGTACTGTTGGGTCCTTGACCCACAATTGTTTGCATTGTAAGATTACACTATATACATGTATATACATACATATATACACTTACATGTATATAAAACTAACATTTCATGAGCTATAGGAGTGAATTTCTAGCAGAAGGGTAAGCTGAAGGTCTGGGGTTCAAGACCCAGTACTGCCAAGCTGCCAAAGTTGTGACCTTGAGCAAGTCACTTAAACCACAGTTGCTTCATTGTTGTATGTTTGTATCAAATGTAAGACACTATGGGTAAGGGGATCTGCAAAATTTGGTATATCTAAATGACATCTTTTTCCACAGGTAACATTGGATTTCCTGGGGCACCTGGTCTTCCAGGTAAGAGCAGTCATTTGATGATAAATCAATTTCCAAACCTTAAAGTCAAAAGCTAAATCTTTATTAAGGCTTTAGTAGAAGTGTTAAGCAAAAACCTTAGCATTGGTGGTTAACATAGATAATATTACAAACAGAAAATACAGGATACTTATTTGAAACTTGGTATTAAAAACTGAATAAATTGGGGAAAAACAGCTGGGGCGTGTTGGGCCATTGAGCAATTTTTAGTTTTTACCCATAATTGCTTAGATTGTACCTTGTGAGATTTAAAATGGTCTGTTATGAAAAAATATGAATTGTGAAAGAAAAGATAGAGAGAGAGTTGTTATTCTTTGGGGTTGTGTGGATAGAAATAGAAAAAAGAATGGATACTTACATATTTTTTAATCATGGAAGCCTGGTATAATTTGGCAGTATTGGTAGTAAGTCTGTTAGTCGATTTTGAATAATATTCCTAAACCGTTTTGCAAGGAGGATGCGGAAGTACAAATGAGGAAGATAGAATGTGATCTCTGCCAAAGGAGGTGTCCAACAAAAAATAGGGCATATTTTATTGCAGATATTTCATTTGGATCAATATCCACAATTTTTGTGAGCAGTATACATGTTGATGTGATGAGGTGGACCTCAGTATGCAGCTCGAAACCAACAGGCAAACCTTACCACCTCAAAGATGGGATATAAACCAGAGTGGCTTAATTGGAAGAAAACTGGCTCCTAATACTCTTGTCCTGCCTCTGGTGAGGTCTGTCAGTTTAGAACTGGGCTCTTACCCAGCATTCCTTGAATGCTGCTTCCATTTTGCTCCCAGGTCTTCGTTTATCTGTCTGTGGCTGTGTTTAAACGAAGAGCTGGGAGCAAGATGGAAGCCGCATTCAAGAAATGCCGGGTAAGAGCCTAGTTCTAAACTGACAGACCTCACCAGAGACAGGACAAGAACCAAGGAGGCTTAGTACTGGGAACCAGTTTTCTACCAATTAAGCAATATCTCATATCCCATCACCTATTAAGGGATTTTCTCTTCCCTGAGTCCTCATGCATGGACTGGGTCAACAGAGCTCATGCCTGACCAGTGCTGGCTCAACGAAACAATCAAATGACAGGATGTCATTTGTACCTTAACTTTCTTGCCTTCCCCTAACAAATAAGTCTCATAGTGTCTCCTTGCCTGTTTGTTTGAATGTAGGCAGGGACATTCTGGGTCCTCCTGGCGAAAGAGGTTTTCCTGGTGAGATTGGCCAGAAGGGAGACAGAGGAAGTGATGGAGAGTCTCTTAGAGGACGGACGGGAGCAGATGGACTTCCAGGCCCACCGGGACCTCCTGGACCACTAAGTAAGTGCAGTCAGTCAACTGATCATTTACTATTGTCAGTGAAGAAATACTAAAAATACTAAAATTATGCAAATTTGAAAATAACAGTATAATTTTGATGATGATCAATAATTGCAGCAAGACTCAATATATTAAAGACACCATGTTCTTTCAGTTGTATAGTATTTAGATAATTGTTCTTTCTTTTTCGTACTTCTTCAGGTGATGATTGTAAAGTGGTTAAAGGAACAACAGGCCCCCCCGGGCCTCCTGGGTTGCAAGGAGAAGTGGGACAAAAAGGTATTTGAGGACAGAACATATATAAATACATGAGGTGGTGTGGCGGCAAGTATTTACCATAAAATCCTTTGCAATTGTATGATCCATTGTTTTGATTACCCGTCATCAGTACTCACTACTTCTTGTGAAAAGAGATTTTTTTTCTACTGTAAATTCAGATTGGCATGTATACATGCAAGCAGGCTGCAGAAGGGTCATAGGCTGGAGTAAACACAGGCAGGATTTATTGACAAACATGACATACACAATAGCATTGAAAAGGAATAACCAAGTCAATTTGATGCAATGTTCGATGCAAACTCTTCACTCTTACTATGTGTGTGTGTCTTTTTCTCTCACTGGCTCTCGCCCTTGCACTCTCTATTTTTCACTCGCTCAGACAAAAAAACTGATTTCTAGGACATTGTCTAGAATTTGCAGGCGTCAGGGAGCCCCTGTTAAAATGTAAAAGACTCCTGGGAGCTTCTGGAGAGGTGGGATGTCTGTCGATGTAGATGAGTATGCTTGTGAGACAGAGGATATAGACTAGTAAACAGAGACACTAGGAAAATACGTTGGAAAATGAGGTCTAGTAAATTAACAGAGATAAAGAGTAACAATAAACTATGTTTGAAACCAACAAAGGACAGAAACACACAGAACTAAGACAAGAGATACCTTAAAACACAGTAAAGTCAAGGATGTACACAGTAAATATAATATACACCAAAGGGAAGAAAATCAATACAGGACCATGGTAGGCAAGAAGAGACAGAACCAGGCAAGTTTAGGAAGGGTTATACAAAAACAAATCAGGAATAAATGTGAAACCAGCTATTAAATGTTACATAATTAAAATTTTGCTTTCTCAGTTCTGATTGGTCGGAAAGGTTTGCTTAATATTCTACAATAATGCAAGCAAGTAAATTAAAGATATTAATTATGATGTATTTTTTGTAGTTTTCATATCAATAAGTTCCAAATTATTGTTTGTCAGTTGTGGACTCTTTTCATTTTTGCAGAGGTATACCAAATATTATTTAAAAAAGGACTGTTTATATTGTGGCTGCTGTATTGCCTCTTCGCCACCAGGTGGAAGCAGATAAGCACAGTTTAAATTCACACTTCGAGCGTTGCAACTTTGCTGAATTGCCTGATTTGCATGAATAACTGGCAGCTGTGCTACGGGCTATTTAAGTGTGTCAAATGCTTGTGCCGGTTGTTGAGTTATTTTATTGACACAGATGATACATGGTATTTAGATGTGTTTATTTGATGGAAAAATAAGAAAAAACTCTGAAAAAGAGAAATGTAAAAGAAAAGAAAATACAAGTAAAAACAAAGTAATTTACAAAGTAAAGTTAAGAGAGCAGGCAAGATGATGTAAATAAGTTGTTTTTATAAACATCATTTTTAAACCACATTCTACATTATGTGGTTATGTGGTATGTGTTAGTTATACATTAGGCCATAAAAATAAATAACAGGTTAGTGTATCAAAAAATGTAACTTTGATTAAATTTCTGCACGGTTACAATTCACTATCCCACTATCAGCACTGTGATGGAGTGGCATATTGTTTAGAGCACATGCTAATATGGGACCTAAGATATGAGATCCCAATCAGGATAAATTTTGTTAAATCCAAGGTAAAACATGTATTTGACATTTTTGTTTTGTTTTCTCTAAGGTGACAAAGGTGACACCTGTACAGAATGCGCTGCTATTGGATCCCCAGGTTTACGTGGTCCTCCCGGGCCAAAAGGGGAGCAAGGTATGGATCACTGAAGTTTGGTAAACACAAAAACATTGAGTTACGGTGCTATTTTTGATATGCCTAATTTTAAAAAATTGTTTAATTTGAAGAAGCTTAAATATCAGCTTAAAAAAACCTTGCTACTTGTCAGTTTGGTTTCATACACATGACTAATCAAAATAACATTTCTTATATCAGGTTCCCCTGGAGTTGCAGGCACTAAAGGAGACAGGGGTCAGCCTGGTCTTGTTGGATCTCCTGGAAGTACTGTAAGTGGTGAAGATTCAAATTGTTACTTAATGCACTTCCTGAGCCAGTTTATGATCATCTGAGTTTTCTCATTTACACAAAACCACATTTCTGCTTTTTATAGGTCAGGGTCATTGTGCCACGGTAGCAAGAAATACTGCTCATGGTCCGATTTAATTGAGTT
>JAUZSV010402593.1:0-11086 GCA_034780495.1 Parotocinclus cesarpintoi | reverse complement strand
GCTTTATTACCCCATCGTAAGGCAACCAGTATATCATAAATCAGGGACTTCCTGTATTTTAACTTTAACATGAAAACCATCTGGTACAATTTCAATAATGTCTAGATATTTGTTAATCTATCAATTTAATGTCAGCATAAATTCCCAGATTTTTTTCAGCATGATTCCAAGATAATTTGGCAAAGGTATGGAAATCATTCTGGGTGATGAGTTACCTCAGTCTTACAGTTAATAAACACTCTCTTGCTCTTCATCCCTAAATGAATGCAAGATGAAGCTTCCTAGCAATGACAAATTCAGAAAAATGATCATAAGCAATGCATTATTCAGGGTAAAGAGGGCGCCAGCAGTTCATAGACCATGTACACATGCTAAAACATGCTGACACTAAGATACTTTATTTGGATGCAGATATTTTTATGTTTTCTACTATTATTTTTTATGCCATGCCCGTTTTTGTGCTATGACAGAAAAGCTTAGGGTACATACTGAGGTAATATAGGTCATATATTCCTCTGGGTATATGTTTTTAAACCTTTACTGCACTCCATTGCAAACTGACATGTTCCTCTCCAGTAATCTTCTTATTCAGCACTTGAGATGCCCTAAAGCCTGAGCAGAAAAAAAGAGAAGCATGTGATTTGCTGTATCTGAAGCACTTTGGGTTGTTACGATGGACACTAGGAGCAATCTAGTAGATACATCACCCTAGAAAACTCGCTTCTAACCCCTTTCTTTCCATTTGCGTAGTTACTGACTGCTATGTTTCCCTTTTATTTAAGGTCCTATCACTTCAGCTTTTGTTGGGTTTTGTCTTCACATATCTTGTCAGTTGGTTCCTGTCCCTGTTACTCTTGTTGTTCCTCCAACTCGGGTTACTCCTGTTATTTTTGTTTTACAGTTTGTTTGTTTGTTTCTGTTTTATGCACTGTTCCTTGTCGTGTGTGTTCTTGTTTCTGTTTCTGTGCTGTATCCTATCCTGTGTTGTGTTCTGTGTTCACAGTTACTGTTAACCTCATTGTCCCTGTTACCAACTGTGTTTGTGTTAGCCTTGTATGAATATTGTTAGCCTCTGTATTTGCCCTGTCTGTTAGCCTCTGTACGTTAGTCTTTTGCACTTTACACCCAGTGCCACGTCTTGTCTGTGTCTTGTACCTGTGTTCACTGTGTTCTTGTTATACACCACTTGCAGTTATATATTGCTTTTTTCTCATTCCCTGTACTAAGTGTGAGAACCATATGGTGACTGGTTTTGTAAATTGTATGTTTAGTAGAGAAAAACCTTTTGACATGTCTTTTGTTTTATTTGTTATACTTTTGTGACTTTAAAATATATATTTAGCATAGCAAAGAAGAGTACACCATTATAGTTACGAATCATAAATTATAAAATAAACACAATTTATTAATTATGCAATAATCTTTACCAAACGGCTGACATGACATTAAAAATTTTGACTTGCTTGTTACAGAGAATTCATTGAGAGTCCTGCCACAACCTAATCTCATTAATGCTTGTACAAGTTACTATACTGGTCCAATAAAAAGGGTCACTGCAACATTAAATTATTTTCTCTAACCTTGATCAAGTCCTCTGAGGGGGATTTGGTAATTAAGTGTTTTACCAGAATCCATATATTATTAAAATTAGTCTGTGTCATTTTCTAAAATAACCTTTACAATGATAATGTTTGATAAACTGTAAAAAGTAACTGATCTTCTAAGCAGCAGGGAGGTTTTGATAATCATAGTCTTACAATGTGCTAAAAAGTTGACTAATTGCATTATGCCATTCAAGAAAATTGAATCAGTTCACCTAGACACACGGTTTTAGTAAGAATAATTTTCTATCCTGAAAACATTGTTTCCAATTAACCCTCTGGGATTTACTTATCTGGTTTACTGAGCATGCATCAAGACAATATATTATGCCAGGATCTCATGGGCTAGCATACATTTTGCCTGCTAACATATTTTTGCTTTTTTCCAGGTCCACCTGTGAATGTTACCTGCAACATTTTTATTAACAGTTTTGGATCCATTGCTGAGACAACAATGGTGAGCCAAGAAATTGTTTTGAATATCAGTTATAAAACCTACCACATATTCCACATGTAAGTACTGCCCTGAGAAGAACTAATTACTAACGCGTGTGTGCAGGAGCTTTTTATCCTGACATTAAAACAGGTATTTTTAAGAAAGGTAGACAATGCAAACTAGTCATGTTGTATTTTAAAGTAGGCTGGCTCTCCTATTGTAATTTAACATCCAGAAATTATGAAGCAAAAGTGAGGGTGATATACTGTTATTTCATTTCAGATTTACATGGATTTTTATATTACAGTATAAAGGGGCCTACTAATTACAAATAATTATTAGGCAAAAAATCCAACAATAGTGTAAAAAGTGCTTATTAATTAAACTCTTAATTTTTTATACCACTATTAAATATTCATTAGTTCATTATCTTCCGCTTAATCCACACGGGGTCGCAGACCTGGCAACTCTGGGTGCAAGGGCAGGAACAACCCTATACGGGGCGCCTATCCATTGTAGGGCACAAACACACACGCACACAGTTATACACTAAGAGTCACTTTAGAGACACCAATTAACCTTACACGCATGTCTTTGGACTGTGGGACAAAACCAAAGTACCAGGAGTAAACCCACGCAGACACGGGGAGGACATGCAAACTATATGCAGAAAGGACACAGGCCACTTCACCCAGGGCCTTCTTGCTGTGAAGCAGCGGTTCTACCCACCGAGCCACCGTGCTGTTTTTTATGGTGCGGATATCATTCTGTACGTGACTTTCATTTGAATTTCATTTTATTTGCTGAAAGATATGAGGACTGTACCCCAAACTGGAAGACAGTGTCACTGTACAGTTACCTAAGGAAACAATGAGGTTCAAACTGCATTTGGCATGACTAACTGAGATACAAATATGTTTAAGGTTATCCTTCAGTTAAATGGGAATGCACCATTTAAGACATGCTGGTAATAATCAGTCACTAAGAATGAAAAGCCAATTTCTTAACATGGACGAGTGTTAGGAGTGGTTATTGTCAAAATGCACTGGCAATGCTTTAGAACCACTATGTACTGAAAATCTAAAATTTGTTGTATTACTATTTATACTGTAACTTTATAAATGGGCTGCACAGTGGCTCCGTGGGTAGCTCTGTCTTCACACAGCAGGAAGGTCTTGGGTTCAGTTCCAGGTGAGGTAGTCCAGGTCCTTTTTGTGTCGAGCCTGCATGTCCTTCCTGTGTCGGTTTACTCTGGGTAGTAAGAAAATCAAAATATAAGTGTGTTAATCTGTGTCTCTAATTTGCCCTTAGTGTGTTAGTGGATGTATGATTGTGTGAGTGTAAGTGCTCTTTGATGGATTGGCACAGAGTCCAGGGATGTTCCTGCATTGTGACCTATGCCGCTGGCTAGGTATCGGTTTCCCTGCTACCTGTCCAGGATCAAGAGAATAAAATATTTTTGTTTGTTTTCTTTTATTTAACGGCTCTGTTGGCATTAGTGGCCATTTCAGTGACACACACAAGGTTGCATCTATAAGTAAGGTTACTTCAAGACTACTTATATATATATATATATATACACTCAATCGATAGCAATTTAGCGTAATCAGTTAACCTAACATGCATGTCTTTGGGTTGTGGCAGGAAACTGGAGTACCCGGAGTAAACCCACGCAGAATTTGCAGACTCTAAGGGGATAAGAAATGAATGAGTGAATTAAATATGAAAATGGACAAGGATATGGAGATGAAGTATCATTGGGAATTTCTGAAAAACAAGAATACAACAAATTTGCAGTCATATCTTTACGCCTCTTTCTTTTATCTTTACACCTGTTTAAAGTAAACAAATTATGAATTAATAATTCATTCAAAATGAATTAAGTAGCCAAATGAACTGTTGTTGCTGACAACACATATCCTATGAAACACCTGCAGAACAATGGAATTATATACTAACAGAAAGCTGAAGTTTTTAACTGCTTGACAAAGTTTTTAGAAATAGCATTTCAGCAGCAGGTAATTGGATGCTTTCTTATTTTACATAATAAAGTTTGTTACTATGACATTTTTGTCATAATCCATGGATGTTTATTAATCCATTATTAAATCAGTGGATGAGACAAATATCTTGGTTTTATATTTCCCAATGTAAGGAACTGTGTTTTGTCATTTGCAATATCCATACTGTCTCAACATTTTCTGGTTTTGGGTTTAAAAATGTGTTTATTAATTATTCTATTTTGGAATCACCACTGAATTCAGGATATTGGTTCGAAACATTGCCCAGTCCTTCCCTGGATAAGCCTATGACTCATATATATTATATCATAATAACAAAAGAAAACTTGAGATGATTGTTTGCATTTCATCAACATAGTGCAGTATTTTGTTCATTTTCATAAGTTCAGTGACTTCCTGAACGTAAAAGTGGTGTATCAGTATAAACCGTACCATCGAAACACAGTATGTGACTGCGTTATTGTGTTCAAATTATATAATAGACAAACAATCTGATATTCTCAAAATAAAAAATGTAACATAAATAACAATTAATGTGTTGTTTTCTCAGGAATAATTAAAAGCAGGTTTCTGTCTTCTTTTTTTTTTACACTATATTAAAACGTTGTATACATCTCGTCCCAATCCCAGAATTACAAAAGAAGTCATGAATCATTAAAACAGCTGTAAAGATTCACACTATGTCTGAAGAAATACAGCAATATAAATCAGCCTTTTCACTGCATACAGTATGTTTTGTCCCAGTTCTAAAGTATGAATAAAAGATGGTAATAGTAGTGCGAATTACTTTGAGAACCTTTGCCTCGAGGCAATGAAATTCTGACTAAGCTCTCGTGATACCAAGCATTTGATTCACACAAGATCTGCCACCTTCCCATGCTGTATCAACACTACTCAAACACCTTTTCCTTCTTTCGGCACTGTGGGTGTTACTGCAACTCGATTGCTGGTACTATTCACACTGTTTCATAAGCATTTTACAATCCTTTGGAATGCCTCCATGAGGGCTGCATTAGTATTTGGACGCAAAGGCTTGGCCGGGTTTGGCTGCTGCTGAAACCTGCTGAAGCCTGCACGAGTAGCTCATGCAGTACAAATGTGGCATTTTCCACTCCTTTTCTCCTCAACGGCCAGTGAAATTGATCCAAATCAAAGACATCGATGTTCAAACGAGCGAGAGGCAAGCCGCTGTAGAAGATCCAAGCTTTCTTAACAAGACTGACATTGATAATCTGATTGGACTGCTGAGAATAATGCTTCATGCTGTAATGATCTAGAAGGCTCCAGCCATTATTGGGACCAACAAACTCCATCTGACTGCTCTTAGCCTCATTGTTTACACCATTTAGACTGTCCAGGGCCCAGGAGAGTAGCAAGTGGCCATTTAATTAGCACGCTGGTTCTATATTACCTTGAGGAGCTTTGAGAGCGCATAAATCCAAAAAGTCATTTCCTGGAGTAAGTTGAATCATAAGAACAGCCAAACTTTTTCTAATCTGTCACCAACAGAAAGGGATCTAGCCCTGAGCCTGAATCTCATTAGACCTCAGCTGTTGCCATAAATAAGTCTCTATAGCCTGGAGAAATCATAGTGAGAAAAATGAAGTATTTCCCCCCTTTAATTCATACTGATGAATGTCTGTGCATACTATACTAGCTTGCTAGATCACACTGTTACTAAATGCTTAGGCTTCAGAAGGTAGCCTTTCCTTGGGCATTACATTCTCTGTGCAGACATTGGCAGTAGGATTGGATAGGCATGGCAGACCCGAGACAATTTATGATTAAGAACAACACATTACAAATAATAAAGCATGCAATCAAAAAACCCGGAGAAAAATCACCGGAGGGTATAACACTGTAGCAGTGCTTATTTTGGTTGTGCTCTTATTTTTCTGTGTCCATAGATTTTTTTTACTGTCACAGACCTGATTGTTATTTTGCAGTTGGCATGGGTTATTATGAAGGAGAAATATTGACATGGTAAAAATCAATAAGGACTGCTACACCATCTGCGTCATGCTGACTTCTCAGAGATGGAAATCGAATTTGAAACAACAGTGGACAGCATTTAAATATTTCAATATTTTTGGTAGACTGATTCAGCTCTCATTAGGGTAATTACCATAAAATTACCATACAGTTGTCACTGATTGATATGCAAAGGTATATTACGTCCTGGTGCTGACAGGTTGTAAATTACTTTTTAAAAAATGCAACCCTCCTAACCGCAAGATCAAAAAAAGTTGGGATAGTAAGGAAAATGCCGTTTCCTTACATTTACTTTGACTTTAATTGAATTGGAACATAAGTTTTAAGCATATTAATAATTTCTGACATATATTCTGACAAATTTGAGCTCCTCTGCCTATATCCTATCCTATATATCCCAACTCACGATTACAATCACCAGTTGACATTATCTGTTAGTAATGATATCATTATTTATTTATTTATATAATTTATATTTTACCTGGTACTACTACTAGCCCTGAATTGCTCTGTTCCAACATTTTGAAATATGTTAATATGTTGCAATATATTTTTTATGTTGTCCAGAAAAAATGTGGAATATATTGGGCTCGTAACGTTTGCAAAGAAATAGATGTGACAGTAAATATAAATCCGAGGTTGGGGAGGGGGAGTGGACAGGGGTTGTACAAAAGCGCATAGCTTAATTGTAATGGCCAATAGTTTTCAGCAGGCTATCACTGGGCTATTAGGCTATTACCTGCTAAATCCAGCAAAGACCAATACATAGAATAGCATATAACATATACATACAGAAATAGCATTTAGAAACAGAGTGGCATTAAAGTCACTGTTTTATTTACTATCGCATTAAAACCATTAAACAAACAGCAAAGTTTAGACTACGTTGTGTTTTGGTTGCTGGTCAGTTAAAATGAGCATACAGTACAACATGCATGTTCCACGTGCAAGATGGTATGTGATGGTTAACGCTGCTCTTGTGGTGGTTTAGCTTGTGAACTTCAATTGTTCTGCTCGCATTTCTGTCCAAGTTGGTTGAGCAGAATACTAGTGTCTAAAGTACATATGCTGGTCTCTTCTGTGACTTTTTGATTGGAAGTACACAGTCGTTACCATGTAGTGAGAAGAACTACAGTGAATGCATGGAAAAGCACCTGATTAATAATGGCAGCTAATCATTAAGTGTTTACTTCTATGTACTTTTTTGGATTAGATTGGAAGGTCTTAAAATATGTATTTCTTATACTTGGAATAGACATTGTTCATATGGAAGTGTGAATCATTACTCAATGAAAGGTGCTTGTTCTAAAAGAGCTTGCAGAACAACATGCAGAAACTTTTATCTTGAGTGTATAAATATGACTAAATGTGTTTATCTTATCTTATTTTATCTCAAATTATCTTACTTCTGCAGTGACAAAAAATGTGGATGACTTCACTGATGCCTGACAGACATTGTTTTGATGTCCCCAAAACATATGTTTCATAACCATCATAACCATGTGGCATGGATGGATGTGCAGCTGAGTTTCTCAACTGAGTCTCAGCTGTTGCAATAGGGAAAGTAACAGATGGGTTTGGGAAAATTTATTGGAGAAAAATAACAATTTCATTGTGCTGGAGCCCCACTGGTGACATGCCTTCTTAATTAAATCTAAAGCATGACTTATTAAGGTGTGGGAATGAGTTCCAAATGAATTTAAAGTTATTAGGGGACTGAGAACGTACTAATAATAATTATAAAATAAATAAGATTCCCACAATTCCCAAGTAAATTTCATGTTTATATACCTTAATAAGTAGTAGTGGCATCTTAATTTATTTATAATGGATGTCACCAGCATGACTTAATTTAAAAAAAAGTGAAGTAAAAGTGAAAGTCAGCAGCAATTTAATACTGAATATAAAATAAATATTTGAAGACATCATATTTAGGACAGCAAATATGTTTTTATACATTGTTTAGTGTACATATCGAACTTAGTATATGTCCTCCTTACTGAAATAAGCTACGAAAAATATTGTATTATTTAATAATCGCAGCTATCTGCCACCATAATTATTTAAAAAAATAACTTAGTGCTAATTTACATGCAAATAATGTTTTTTGCACAAGTTCAATAAAATATTCTCTACTTTGCACTCATACATACAGCATGTTACTCAATAGAAGATTCAGATTCCATGTAATATACGACAGTAATGCAGTATGCAGTAAGCCTGCAAGTTCAGTTCTGCCGTACACCTCTTCTGACATGGTATCCTTGTTACTCAGGATTATAGGGTTAACATTTTCCTGAGACAGCAGTGGAACGACCCCCGGCTCGCCTACAGCGAATACCCAGATGACTCCCTAGATCTTGATCCCTCCATGTTGGACTCCATTTGGAAGCCTGATCTGTTCTTTGCCAATGAAAAGGGAGCCAACTTTCACGAAGTTACGACTGACAACAAGCTGTTGAGGATTTCCAAAAATGGGAATGTTTTATATAGCATAAGGTGAGTCACGTATCATTAAGTTCTGAGATTGAGTCATGAGATTTGTCTCATGAGACTTTGTTATTTTCAATATATATTTTTTAATGATAAGACTGACTTATACATAATATCCACACTTAAAACCATGGTACAAGTGCATATCTTCTGGATGCCATAATTGTGATATATGCGGTAAATTGTAGTTCATTTCTTTTGAACACTATGGGGAAATGAGAGAGGGTAATTAACATGTCAATAAAGATGGTGGTGTAGCCTTGGAATTTTTTTGAGTTCAACAACAAAACCAGTAGCCAGGTGTGACTAGGGATGTGCTATTACCATTACAATAAGCTGCTGGAAGGGTGTAAGGAATAATCTTCCATGCACAGACAGAACATGAAGATGTAATGGATATCCACATGCATTTTGACTCCCAGTAGTAGTTGCTGAGGGTGTTTAGAGCGCAGTGAAACATGAACCTATGTGGTCTAGAAAAGGTTAAAATATTTACTTTCAGTCAGGTGGGGATGAATCCATTTTAAGTCCCTTTTAATAGTGTTTAAAAAGCAGGTGCTTGACAAGATAGGTTTGAGAGTCTTAGAAGAATCGTTTGTGTGGGAATGGATTTGTGTCTGCTTTCATGTTTCTCCACATGGGATGAAAGGAAATAGTGAAAGGAAACAGGTGACAAACAGTGATCTGCTTAAGCTGTTGGCTTGAGCACATGTACTCAAGATTCTTATGATTCATACTGTATATATCTAGTAAAAGGATGCTCATCTGCTTCAAAGCAGTTCAAACTCTCTTCGAGAGCCAGTTTGATACCATTTCCCAGTCAACGGTGTAATAATTTTGTTAGAGGGGGCAGAGTTTGTAGGAGAAAAAAAATGGTATAAGATATAATTTTGGAGAATTTATCTACTGTAGTGTCTGCCTCCTCAACAAAAGGAGTGTATTGATCGGTATGTTTTAATTCTGGTGCTTGGACGAAAGCCTGTTTAAGACTATTATAGGATTCTGGCATTGCCCCAAAGGTGTACAGTGCCCCAATCTTACTGAACTCTCAAATAAAATGCCAGTAGGAACTTGTATCAAGAAACCCTTATATGATATACCTTAGAATCATGATGAGGCTCATTAGATAAAGCCATAATGCGATAAACTTTTAGTGGAAGATGTGTTGCTGTGCCGTCATGAAGACGTTATGGTGCAGGGATCTTCTAGATGTGTATACCAATGGGGAATCTATTTGACTGTAACTTGGAAGGGGACATCACAGTGACAGAGTAAGTTGGTTGCCTTACAGCTCCAGCATACTGAGTTTAATTCCAACATTTTGCAAGCATGTTCTCCTTTTCTCCATGTAGGGTTATTCCAGGTAGTCTAGGTTCCACAGACATGATCAAATCATGTGCGTTTGGCTAATGTTGTTTCGAATGTGTCCTTAGTGTGTGAGTGTGTGCTAATTAATGTGCAGCCTACCCTTGGTTGTTCCTGCCTTGTGCCTGGCCACCAGCTTGGCACCAGCTTCCTCACAACCCTGATCAGGAATAAGCAGATAGGAACGTGCATTAATGTGTCCTGGGATAATAGATGAGATGATGCTCATTAGAGAAGACCTTTGGGGTAGGCAGTGCTGAAAACAGCAATGGGACCAACCATGCAACCATCCACTGAGGCTTTGTGCAGCGCTGAGGTCAGCTCCTAAAGTGGGTTCTTCCAATTGTGTACCAACTTTGCATTGATGAAAATCCTCTCTATGACTGAGTCAATCAACACTCTTGCACAAACAGTCTTGTGGGGGTTATGCATGACAACTAGATATCAAATGTATCAAAGAGCGTTATTTACCAAAGAGGTACTGTTTGTATGGACTAGTGCTTGATGTGAGGATGCACTGGTGCTTGAGATGAAGCAATGGTGCAATTGGCTTGGTGTTGCTCACTGGTTCTCCTCATGAGATAATTGGATAGGTTTAGCTTCCATGGATTCCTCCAATGAATATTGTGTTATTACCAGGTGATAAGTGCAAAGCCATAAATTGTTGGCCTTGGCCTCTCTTGGTTTAGAGAAATTACTAGAGCAGTATAGGTTGCATCAGATCGTGTTGATGAGTTCTTGAGGTAGAGTGAGCATTGCAGGATTAAATTCATCCTACGGGGTTCTCCTTGTACTTGCTAGATAGTAAGATCTTGAAGGAGAAGATGTGGAGAGTTTGGGTGCTGGAGAGGGTGTGTTAGAGGGCAGCAGCATAGACTTTATAAGAGTTGGTTGAGTGCTACCTTTTGTGAGGCTGCAACGTGAAGTTAGGGTGGTATGTTTATGGGTCCTTCCTGGTTCGGTTTGTTAAATTGCTAATGGTCCTAGTCACAAAGCTGGTCTGCTAGTCTGCCACTTGCCTTGGTTTTGTCATTTTGATTTAACCAAACATTATTATTTTGATTATTATTGGAAATTGATTATATAATTTAAGTACAAAGCTTGTATCATCTAATATTTAATGTATGTTTGTAACATAAATTCATTTATTGCTCAATGTAAAAAATAATATAGTATAG
>JAUZSV010402489.1:0-11086 GCA_034780495.1 Parotocinclus cesarpintoi | reverse complement strand
TCCCACCTTAGCCAAGCTACCACAGTTGGGTCACTTAGCAAGGCCCTTAACCCACAATTGCTGGCATTGTAAAGACTGTATGACTTGTAAGTCGGTCTGGATAAGAGCGTCTGCTAAATGGCATAAATGTAAATTCAACCCATATTTCATGGGTATGCAAATATTGGCAAGAACCCAAGCAAAATTTGACAAAACTCTTGATGGAAAAATCGACAAAAGAGCATAATTTAGCAAAAGCCATAGTTACTTTGAGACAAAGGTCTCAAATGTAAAGTGCCATGTGAGAAAGGATGTGTGCATCATTCAAGCAGGTCCAATTTAGTAGTGCACATGCAGTATACTCAGACTGTCAAGTTTTCCTGTGAGTGTGATTTTGATTCAAAAACAGCCTTTATTAATGGTTATTTATACCCCGACTACAACACAGATGGCCTCAGCTTCAAAGCAAAAAAGTAAGAGGAAAAAATATTGTAAAAGTAAATCTCTGCACATTATAAAATGAATTATGATGAGCAGAGCTTTCGAATTTTTTTTAAACCAATTCTACTTGTTCTGCGAGCTTTCAAATTATATAGTTTAGCATGTAACCTATAACTAACTTATAATTTCACTGATAATTCACTGCACATTTGAATGTCTGACATTTCAAAGCTTTATAAGCCCTTTGTGGGTATAGGAAATAACTGACTTGAAAATTGTGTCAAATTCATTCAAACTTGTATGCAGACAGCACATTCAATTCAAATCAGCCATATTATCAGTCTAACCCCTAATATGTTATCAATATGCCTTCAAGCAGCCATGATATTCTGGTATTCCAGCTAGTGAAAACCAGAATATGCATAATATTAAGAATTATGATTTTAGGCTTGTCCTTGAACCAATCCCTGAATTATTGACATTTGCACCTGAACACAGACTAGTTTATGTAGCCTGTACTTCAGCACCATTTTGTGAGCTTTTGTGAATTTCCACCTTGCTCTTGTTTCTCCTCTACATTTCCACATGGCAAATATCACACACAGTTATCTCTAGAAGGACATGCATTGGCATGCTGTAAAGTTTGCATGGCATTACACATGACATTATGCACCCATTAAAAATGAATATATCTGAGATGGACAAGCTTACTAATGAAATGGTGTCCAAATAATTCTGACCTATAGTTTGTTAATTCACCTTTGTATACCTTATGGTGATCTCACACTGAATTACCTTTAAAATAGGTATAATTTTATGGTTTACTCTCAAGAGAGTAACACTAGGGACCAATTACCGAAGAGCTGCTTTGTGGCCCTCACGATACATAACACTTCAGCATTTGCAGGTTCCTGAGATGGAGCTCTTAATAATATAAGAGTAAACCCAATCACATGGGAGGTTAATGTAGGACAAATGTGGCATTAATTATAACTTATCAAAATGTCAGTCATGCTCAGACGACCACACTGATTTTACCTCATACTGAGTAATGATTCCATTGGGTTCCACTGGTTCGTCCCACTTGAGGAAGACCATGTCATCCAGTGGTGTGAAGGTCAGAGACTCAGAGGCGATTCCCCCAGGAACTGTGAGAAATTAGCAGAAAAGGCATGTTGTAAGTAAAGTAAGCAAAATACCTAGATTTTAATTCAATAGCACAGTGTTCACTATTGTATAGTGTTTTTTATTAAAAGTTCAAAATCAAACTATTGGTATCCAACTTGAAATCTATCTGCAGACCCTGAAAAAGGAACTAAACTATACTTTTAATTTTACAAATGAGAACATGGTACGTCTCCTAGATCCAGGACTTTCTTGCTGTGCCGACCTGTTTTTCACCACTGACTATTTATGCAAGAACACTTTTGTCAACAAGTTGTTTAAGTCTACACTTTGCAGAAGGATCCCCTTTGTTTTTTTCTGGACCACGCCATTATCAGTATACTCCCAACACTGTTGAGATTGGCAATTTTGAAAAAAATAGACCAGGGTGGTCCATCCATAGTCACTCTGATCTGAAGGGTTTACAAGTTTATAATTGGGCTAATGATATGCCATCACACCAGCTGATTTGTATTTTAGCCTTAGAAAAAAAAGGTATTCAGTTTGATAAGGTGACCACATCAAAGAGAACGCAAGAAAGCAATATGTAAATATTATGGATACAACTACAAGAAACAGGGGTGTTTAAGCATGCAGAGTGGAATGCGTAAGTGCTAAACTGCAGGTTGACAGTCACTAAGAGACATCATAGAGACACAGCAAATGACATCTGATGCACTATTTTGCCAGCATAAAAAATGACTGAGACACAGAGCCTATAAGCTCAGCTAAATGAGAGAGTCTAAAAAAATTAATGGCTGCTCAATAGTAGACAAGGCTAGTTTACTATGAATAAAAGCAGTCATGCTTTACAGATAGGAATCAGTGTGGCACTTATGTGTACAAGGCTGCCACAAACTATAACATTAGGTTGCTAAGAATAATATTTTTTTTTTCTGGCTATTGATATTACCATAAATTTATTACCAATCATATATCTACATAGGAGTCAAAGGGAAATTCAGAGATGGGGTAAACAGGACGGTTCAATAAATGTAACTTATCTTATATAGCCAGCCAGATACACACCCAAAAACAAACTGATTAACCAAACCACTAATTATTGAATTGACCTATTTTATGTACACTCATGGAGAGAGGTGATCTCTTTAAACAAACTGTCCACACATTGAAATCCGAGTGAAGATCCGAGTGTGCAGTCTTTTAGAACTGCTGCTTGAAGCATTGTCAGCAATCCCAGCAACTATTTATCTGGAACTTTGGATTGGATTAAGATTTAAAGGCTGAGCAGCTGCACACAATGCTGAAATCATATGCACAATGGCAAGCATTGGCCATAGTACTGCGACATTGGGCTCTGGAGCTGCTGAACTGAATGACCATGACCACCTTTTGACAGTCTGAAAGGTACAGAATTATATCTTAACTAATGCATAGACACTAGTTAATTCGCAACACAATAAAACCCATAATGGCACAGGGAGAACATGGAAACATTGTGGGTATTATTCTGTAACTGGATTTAATGATTTGGAGTGTTTCTCCTGATTTTACAGTGGACAAATTATAGTACTGCAGCTTGGCAGCATAACAATGTGCAAACTGTGGTCTCAAAAAGAGATGCATCAGTTGCTAAGTCCTAAAATCCCACGCCTCCCAATACAATTTAAACTGCTCAGGCAAAACAATATATAAAAATAAATTTTAGCTTAGATCACAAGCTACGGTATTTATCACAATTCAGCTTCATGTCAGATTTTAGGATGAATTAGCTTAATGCATTAAACTAATTTTATACATTTGTATTTGTATTTTATAGACATACAAAATATTTGTATATGATTTATTTGTATTTTATTTTATAAAATAAATAATTAATATAGATGCATTATACTACAAGAAATCTAGCTCCACAAAAAAACAACAATAAAGATAGTAAAATGCAATAGCATATTTATAAACTTTTAAAAACTTCACAACAAAATGTAGACACTTAAGTAAAAATTCCCACAGTGATCTAGGTGTCAATCTATAATGTTGTAAAAATTGTATAAATAGTATAAATAGACTATAAACCATTTACAAAAGTTGCTTAAAATGTAAGTTACTCAGTGTTTTGTTGAATATCATTATGTAGAATTGACCAGGTTGAATGCCACAGGATCAGCAATGAGTCATTCTTTTGAATCTTTATTAACATTTTAGATTTAAGTACGTTAAGTGCTTCTGGCTGCAGAGTTGTTGCTCCCACCTGTTTTTTTACAGACAGTTTGCTTGTAGTTAAACAGGTTTTTAACTAGTGTTTCTACCAGATTTGCTAACCTTGTCTTTTCAAATTTTGCAAAAAATACTTTTTTTGTGTAGTGTATGTTGTGTAAAATCCTGACTGATTCATAATCTGTTTTGTAAAACTAACTGAATTCAATAATAATAATAATAATAATAATAATAATAATAATAATAATAATAATAATAACAATATATGGACACATCTATATAAAATTGGAATTGGTCAGGGAAAAGTTGAAAAACATCTTTGGATGTCCTTTTCCAATTTGTGTTCAGCACATTTTAAATCTTTCACAGTCTAAATAAAAGTAATAAGTAATATCCCCCCCTAAATATAACACTAGAATAAAATGAGTGCCTGACCTCACTCATGCGTCTGTGGTAGTATTGAAATAACCCCTAGCCATTACATTATAAATTTAGAAAATAACTTTCCAGAAGATTGGAGACTGTTACAGCAGCGGTTAGTAAACCAGCTCCATATTAATGCCCAAAAACTCCAATAGCCCACATTATGATGTGACGCGTTAGTGTCATACATTGAACCGTGACAATTTGTTAGCCATTCAAATAAATTATGTATTTTTCATAATTCTGAACTAAAACCTAATCCAATATTTACACAATTGCAAAAGTTGATACTAATTAACTAAATGATACTAAAGTATAACTTTAGTAGTACTTTAATACATTTATTTACAGAGAAAAAATTATCCAATATTAGACACTTGTGAGTGGCAAAGTATATAAATAATTAGCAGTTAAATGAAAGACTAAAATCGAGTCAGGTGTTTAAATCACTGTGATGAAAATGTGGGCATACTGTTGTCTTTAAAAAAAAAAACATATAACCCCTTTAGAGACTTTTTGCAGCACATTTGTGGAAGTGCATCATTGTACGAAAAAAGCTTTCAAATAACCTTGGAGAAAAAGTTGTTTAATGCTCATCATGTTGGAAATATTACAAACTCAGCTGGACTTGAAAACCATCTGGACCCCACCAGTCTACAGATTGTATACAAATCATGGACATTTCAAGAAGTGTCAGGACATCTGTTTGTGAATGTTAATCTGCTAAGTAAGTGGGTAAGTAGCAATATATATATAAATTTTTAAATAATATTTATTTTTACTTTTTCTTGTGTTTTCTTTTTTGACCTTTTTTTCTAAAACTGCTTTGAGTTATTGCAATTTATATAATATATTTTTCCACTCACACATATTGAACATTAGGTCATTTCCCCCAGTAAATAAACGTCCAAGTATAATATTTGACTCATTTGTTCAGCTAGGTTTTGATGATCTACTGTTAGAATGTTTGTGAAGAACTGATGATGCTTTTATTCATAGTTATGCAAAAATATAGAAAACTCTAAAGCGTTTACAAACTTTCAAACAACACTGTAGATTTGGCCATTTAAAAATATGCACTAAAAGTTGGTATTTTGTGATGCAATCGTGAAAGCAGTACTCAGCATCCTGTCACTGCCAGGCATAATGCAGAGATAAGCACAAAATTCTGAGCTCCTTTGTGAGACTTTGTTAGAATAATTAAATATCTCATGTCAGTAAATTGCATTTATGCTGACTGGACCAGAGAGAAATGTTTTGACTTTCTATAGACATGCATCATGAAGACAACCTCAAAATTTTCTTGCTGACACAACATTTGCCATAACCAAAGGAAACATTATTGGAAGTGTCTGTTATGCTTAGTATATACAATGTGTAATACATTAATACAGTTCTTCCTAACCAACCAATCATGTTACTGATCTCAGCATTACTCACTGTCCTCCTCTGTTTGGAAGGTGACCTCTTTACCCTCCTTCTTGCCTTCAGTGTTGGCAAGGGCCAGGCGTACATGGATGGTGTGGTAGGGTGGTAAATCTCTTAAGGTGAAACGAGAGGTGTTACGCTCCACTGCTAGGCACTCTGTGATCGTAGTGTTGTGCCCACTACCACTGGTGCCCCCTGTCATGGCATATTGGTAACACAGTGAGACTGAGTAAGTGTGGCAGCGTGTGAGGTTAAAGGCCAATGATTCCCACTGCAGGGTCAGCTGCCGAGCTTGGATCTCTGAAGCCCTTAGGCCACGCAGCGCTCTCATGGGTTCTGAGGACAAAGAAAGAGATACAGTAAGAAAAAAATGTTAGTGTGTCTGAACTCTGCCTGTGTCACTGAGCAGTTATTGTCACATAACATTAAAGTCAGCCTGCAGAGAAAATTTACACATTTCATTTGTATGCAGTCTGTCTTACTGTGGAGTGGTAGAGTACAAACTCTGAAGATTGTTTGTAAAAAATTCTAACCTGATGAGAATCAACAAATCTTTTCCTGAGTTCCCAAGGGAGTGCCTTTGTTCATGCAGTAAAGACACTATTCTGAAGAACAAACTGATCTATTCCTCTTCTTTAAAGACCATGGTGTTTCCACAATAGCCTGACTGTCATCTCTTTGATTTGAAAGCACCTGACTAATTTTACTAGCTTAACTACCACTTAACATACCACTACCATGTGAGTGTCACTGCAGTGCTGACAATTATCCAATACCCAAAAATATCTTTGGCTGTCCTGGAGAGGTCCTGACAATTAGACAACAAAATAAAGGGGACTAACATAAAATAAAGAAAAACAGCTGACCTACAGTCTGTAATCATAGAACTACAAAGCTCAGTTACCACTAAAATTTGAATTAAGAATAAGACTCAAACATTTTTAATGATTAAGACTTTTGCACAGTAATGTATAATACAAAATAAAATGTTGTACATTATAATTAGTATAATGAATGTAAAATAATTCGGAACGTATGCAATTACATAATAATGAAAGATAATTAAATTTAATTAATGTACTTTGGAGCTATGGTAAAATAACAACATTTCAGCCTAAGACATGGAATAGGCTCTGCAGTTGCTAAACCTGAAAAGGTACCTGTAGTAACAGACTGGTGGTCAATTTAAAAAGCACAGTTTTTTGGGGTCAACCTAGCAGTTGACACCATATCTTCAAAAGTGTTCTTAAGTGTGCAATTTAGTCTAATAGGCTTTCACTCTAATATTATTTCCATAGTGAATTAAATGGACTGTCTGTTCCTTACCCATGGGTAGCCAGTGACAAATACATGACCCCTTCCAAGATGTTTAATTTGCCCAGTGTTTTTTAGTGCTAGTTAATTTTGACCCATCAAATTGTTGTAGACTGCCACAACTTACGTCATCATTGGGTCATATTATAAGGAACAACTTACTTTAGCTCACACAGAGTCTGTCCCAAAGACCACAATCCAGCTAGTGTCCTTGGAATGGTAGGCACTGGTGTGAAAATGACTTCCTGCAATCTATCCATGTGTCTCACTCCAGTATTACCACAATGAGTCATATTTTATTGTATTTTTTTATTTAATTAATGCAATTATGGCCTTAAGAGGGAGACATGATGCACAAGCAACCAATAAAAGTAAACAGATACATCTCAAGGTCTTTTTTTTAGCATCAGAAGCCAAAAGCCAGTACTCTACTCACCTTACTTGACTACAGCCACTATGAGCTTGAAATGTACAACTGAAAGTGTTTCAGACTAGGCAATCTATTGCAACTGATCAAAAACTATGAACGGGATGTGGTTTTGCCGATTTACTCTAAGTTTTTTTTTTTTTGCATTCAGTAGTCTGATCCAGGACTTCTCCAGGGATATTTTGAAGTGAGCATGTGTCTTTTGGAATGCAAAGCAGCTCAGTCTTGCTGAGCTTTTGCTTCGAGTGATGAGCTGACATCCATGATAACACATCATCCAGACACACAGTATCAAGATGCAATCCGAGAGCAGAATATTTACTAGAGAAAAGACCAGGATGAATCATGTGTCATCCGCATATCTGATGAAACACACATCCTTCTTGAGAATTAATTTATTATTTTTTACATTTTAACCCCATATTTAATCACCCAACTAGCCGCCCCTTTCCTCTGGCAATTGGGCCAAGGTGAGGACTGAAATTTGCATGCAGGACTAAAAAACTAAAAAATAAAAGGAAATAAAAACAGCTACTATGGACTATTTAGTCTGATGAAGCTTGATCAGGAGGAATCTTTTTTGATGGGTAGCAGCCAAGAACCACATTTTTAAAGGTGAAAGATCTAAAATATGTTAAAGCTCACAAAAACTTGAAAGAATATCAGTGGAAAGAAAGCATAATGAAATGGCAAATCCAAATTTGTCATTGTCAAAGTTTATATGTATAACTACACCATTGCTAAATCAACAAATCCTATTGTAGCCTAATACTTTTGCACCGTACTGCATATACAGATCAGCGTGTGATTGCTATAGTTTGCAAAATATGATTCAGTTGCAAATAGAGTGTATTTGTTTTTTGTTTGGTTAAAGTAACTTTCAGAATCGATGGCTATTTGATGACAGCAACAAGGCTACATCAGTACACAAGGTTACATCAAAACTATTTAAAAACACTCAGGGCAAATTTTGTATTTAGCATAATCAGCTAACATAATGCATGTTTTTGGACTCCAGGATGGCACAGGAGTAAACCCACATGGACACAGAGGAAACTTCACACAAGTGGCATCCAAGTTTGGGAGTGAAAACAGAGGAACTGTGAGCCGACTGTGCTGGCCTCAGTATATTTGATTAAATATATCAGTAGTTTGAAAAGTTGCTTATAGGCTATGGCCAAAATATTTCCCTTATCACTATTCCCTACATTAAACACACAAAACATACAACTGCTGATACCCAAGAGCCTGGACCATCAAAGCGGTAAGCAAACCAGTGCAATACAAGTATCAACCTTCCAGAGGTGGGAATCAAACCATAGTTTGCTCCACTGTGAAAACCAGTGCCATAAGTACCAAGCTACTCTGGATCAATTCCAGACCTGAGATGTTCGAAGATATGAACTGTGGCAGACTAGCTCAGTAGGTAGTGCACCTTGTCAGTGTGCCTTGGGTCTCAATGCTGAGCCACACTGGCAAGATGATGTCTATCAGTCATGGAGCTGCATTTTGGTTAACCGGCAGGGAAAAAAACTGTTCTTCATTGTGATTCATTTTGTATTTCATTATGTGATCAATTAGCTGTCATAAAATTGGTGTGATAAATATTTTGGTGTTTCACAGCACTAAATGAAAATATTTATTAGATTTATCAGATTTTGAGATACTTAATGAGCATGAATCCTTATCAAAGCTTTGGCAAAAATGCTTTGATATAACAAATACAAGCAAATAGGATGCTGATCACCGTAATGGGACAACTAATTGTTATTTAAGAGACATAATCAGCACCATCTTGTAGTGCTTACTGGGTATCTTAGTGTGTCATACCATTAAACTTCCAATCACCCAGTTAGACTTAACGACAGATTTAGTTCAACATGCTGCACTAATAGCCCCCATTCCTCTGCATTATTCTGAAACAGGGATAGAGCAAAGTATGGGCAGATATGGTTCTGGAGCAAAATGCCAATTGCCCTGGGGCAACTGGGACTCAAAATAGGTGAGCTCTTGTCTTTTTACCTTAGACAGTGTCTCTACATAAGGAAGCCTTGCTAGGCTCCTGATTACAGTGCCTTGTGAATGTATTCACTCTCCCTTGGCTTTTATCTATTTTGTTATGTTACAAATTGTATTTGAATGTGTATTTATCTAAATTTTTATGTGATGCACAAAAAATAAAATTGGAAATAAAGTGAAAATTGTCATGCGTATATGTAGTCACATGCTTTGCGATCTTTGTCACGTTATCTAGCAGTATATAGATTTCTTGCAGCAACACTATTAAGCAAGAGGCAGCACAAATCAAGACATATATATATATATATATATATATATATATATATATATTATGAATAAGTATATAAACCACCAAGAACACTGGATCCAATTTGATTCACAAGACCATGGAAAAAGTTGTTCATAAAAAGCATCATACAAAATCAGCAACAAACAACAGAAGTCATGAACATTGTTGAGTTATCTGATTACTTTTTAAACACAAACACACTGTGATCCAAAGTACGTGGATTTTGTATTAAATCTAGTGACAATGCAGATGAAGACTGATGACGTCCGTCTTAGAAGGAAATCTTTTTTTACTGACTGCTGCTACTGACGTAAGCTTCTCAGCAGGGAACGGAAAGAGGCAAGCCAGTCATGTCATCACTTTTCCCACTTTTCCTCATTTCTGGACAAGAATTCACTCTAGGGTCTCAGGAACATCAGCAAGGCTGGCAGTAAAAATTGTTAACAAGCCACTTGGAGCAGAAAGATCATCTAAGCTGAACATACATATTCCCACCAACACAATGAAACAAAATAATAAGCTGTCTGTGGGTGTCGGCTGGGAACATTTCACCCAATTCCAATGAGATGAGTGCTGGCAGTAAGGTTAGACACAAGTGCTAACTGTGTTTCTGAACTGATACAGTGCAGGAGGCTATTTTGAAAAGCCTGTGAGCAGCTGAGAAGAAGCTTAGGCTTACATTTGTTTCAAAAAGACAGATGAGTCAGCACAAAGGTCACCAAAAAAAAACATTCAAGAGTACTATGACCATAGAGAGCACAAGAGGGATTAAGGTATAAAATTGTACCCAACAAGCTTCAAAAATAATCTGGGATTTGATTTGGGTTGGATTTGAAGTATTTTTTCTCATGGTGTGCAGGTCAAATCCCTAACTGACCATGTAAGTACAGCTTAAGGGAGGCAAGCAAAGTCTAGCTTGCTATAAGCAGTAGACTTACTAGTGAACTTATGAAGTTTTTAATTATTTATTTACAACCATTCAGAAATACTTTAACAACTTATTTGTGAAGTAATTGTGTAATTATATTCTTATATATCCTACAGTTATTCTTTAATATTATGGCATTTACTTAACATTTAAATAAATGAAACAAATGATTTTACCACAAAAATGTATATACATGTTTGAGTCACCCATGGACTTTCATTGTTTCCTTTATTAAACATTTTTATCTCTACACTCATTTTATACTTTCCACTTACCATATAGATGCACTTTGTAGTTCTAAAGATGCAGACTGTGGTCCATCTGTTTCTCTACATACTTTGTCTCATTTACTTTTGAGAGATCAGGTACTTTTCAGATGTGTTATGCTGTTATGAGTTGATGAGATACAGCAGTGCTGCTTGTTAGGGTCCTACCCGCTCCAGGAGCTTGTAGTCGTCCGCGCCGATCGCCCTTACAGAGCCATCGGTGGGGATGA
>JAUZSV010402388.1:0-11088 GCA_034780495.1 Parotocinclus cesarpintoi | reverse complement strand
GAACAGCAAAGTAAGAATTTCATTGCACCGTCTAACTGCCTGGTTTTGCTGTGCACATGACAATAAAACGCTTGAATTTAGTTGAGTACAGTTTTGACTTCATCTTGTCCAGTTTGATTAACTTCCCTGTCCACATATATGGATTAATATAGTATCACTGCTACATTACAATGTAACAATGCAAGTAGAAGATATTGGGTGTTAGTTTCACTGAATGTTTTCGTACTCTTATTGCGTAAGTGTAATTAATCAATGTTAATTAACTGGGGTACAACAGTCTTGACACCACTAGTAAATTTAATAGATTGCTTTTCATTAAAAATCATATAATCAGCATAACAATTTGAGTGAGAAGATTACTCTTTGAAATAAAATCTTAAATTAAATTAAGTACTATTAACGCTTAACTATTACAACTTTTAGTTGCCCTTTCGTTGGGCAGCATGACAGCATGCTTTCTGATGAGTCATGTTATCCCAGCATGATTTCACATTATTCCAAAGAGCATCTTGTGATGTTACAAAATGCTCAATGGTGTTTTGGTCAGGCACACGACAGCCAGAACTACTTCGTCTTTGATCATTAAGTACACGGCTCATTAAAATTATAGGGTATTTTGAGGCAGACAAATTTTATTTTGAACTTATTCCATTTTATTTAATGAGCCAGCCAAGTATTTTCAACCCCATATACAAATACAAGTGTCTCTGTGCTGTTTCAATTGCACTGATTTACAAATGATCTACAATCACTTTTTTATATATATATATTAAAAAAAAACAATAGCCCGACAAATATAAAAGCTATACGTTTGTTCAGACACACCGCATCCTTTACACTCAAGCATAAAAATCAGCATCAAGCCATAGAACCAGAATGAACATGAAAATGAATAGTGAAATAAAAAACACCATCATTCTTTACTTGTAGTGCAGAACAGGAAACCAAAAACATAATCAGTAAATTATCCAGTAACGTATGAACATTAGAACAATTTTACATCTATAACTACTTAATGACTAGCTTTGAAACAAGCCATAAAAAAGAGGCTTAAAAATCTATTCCATAAACCATTGCTCATTAAATTATTGTTTGTCCTAACAATCCTCTCTCTTCCATACACGTGCAGTAAGATTGATGACAATACAACACATAGAAAATACAGTAATTTGCATTATGGAGCACCTGTCTGCATTTCTCAGTATATACAAGCAGCTCTGCTGGTGATCAGTATGTACCAAATTCTTTTTCATTTGCTTACTAGTCTAAAGGGGCGACAAAAGCAATCTAAAGATTAAAAGGACAACATGGAAGCGTATTTGTCAATTAAAATGTTAAACAGTGTGCATGTTTATTAATGTTAACAGTGTATTTCTAGTCACACATTTTTAAAATGTGAATACATTCACATTTAAATTTCAAGGCAAATATTATGCTGATTACTGCACTTAACATGCTTAACTTGAAATACACTTAACAGCCACTTAGTTACACCTATTTAAACGCTTGTTAACGTGTATCCTTTTATCAGCCAATCACATGACAGAACTCAGTGCATTTTGGCATGTAGATATGATCAGAAAGACCTGCTGAAGTTAAAACAGCATCAGAATGGAAAAGAAATGTGATTTAAGTAACATTTAAAATGATGTGGTTGTTGGTTCTAGATGGGCTGGTCTGAGTTTTTTAGAAGCTTGTGATCTACTGGTAATTTTTTGCAAACAGTTATCTCTAGGATTAATGAAAGAAATAATGGTCAAAAAAAGAAAAAATATGAAGTGAGGGTAGTTCTCTGGTGAAAAAGGCCTCGGTAATGTGAAAGGAGAATGGCCAGACTAGTTTGAGCTAATAGAAAATACAATTGATATCGCAAAAGACCATCTCTGAACTCACATTAAACCTTTAAGCAGATGGGCTACTGCACCGGGTGCCATTCCTGTAAACTACGAACCTGCAAACAAATTTGGTCAGGTTGAAAAAAAGTTGCCAGGTCTGAGGGGTCCTGATTTCTGCTGTCACATTTAGATGGTAGGTTCAGAATTTGGAGTAAATAACATGAAAGCATGGATCCATACAACCTTGTGTCAACAGTTAGGTTACTGGAGGTGATATTATTGTGTCTAGAGTATTTTTGGCACACATAATACTGACTGCCTCACTGCCACATATTAAACACTACAGCACACTTTAGAGCACCTTTGGGATGCAGTGGAACAGGAGATTTGTTCCATAGATACAAACCTGTAGCAACTGTGTGATGCTATTATGTCAATATGGACCAATACCTCTGAGGAATGTTTACAGCACCTTATTGAATCTATAATATGAAGAATTAAGGCTGTTCTGAAGGTGACAGGGACTCTAACCCAGTACTAGCAAAGTGTGCCTAATAAAGTGGCCACTGAGTGTATATTAAAGTTGAATAGTTGGGTATTAATTTACCTGTTATCTTTATGCCCATACAGATATGACTGCCAATAAATCTGCACTGTAGATTATTTTGAATAAAAATGTTGTAATGCTTGCAGATAAAACAAAAATTTCTAATTTTTAGTTTACCCATTAAATATGTGCTTGGGTGAAGCAGAGACAATTCACTTGCCCACCACGGCCATGACCCTGCCCTGTCCATTTCATACAAGATGCAGGGATGATTGGCTACACATAACAGGGAGAGGAGACGTTGGGGATTGTCTGTGCTGTGTGTATTCGACTATCGTTATATCTTAGAATACTACATAACTGACAATACCTTTAATATATTTCAACCCAGTGTTCCAACAGTAAGGTACTCATCCAACACAGAACTCCATAGACATAGACAATTTATCTAAAGGATATCTACATCGGGCCTTCATAACAGTCCTTATCAATTCATAAAGCACACATGATGCTGTTTTAGTCTCTTTACAGTAATCTATTGTTGATATTTGGACAATCTGAACAATTTTTATGAAGATGCACTGAAATTCCAGCCGCCAAAATGTTTGACCAGAAAACAGATCATGTCAGGTTGGTGCACCGAGAGAAAGTGTAGGCAACAAAGGCTTGAACCAAGCGTAAAGTCACAAAAAAAGTGCACAGCTTTGCCCCTGACTGCTTCAGATAAGTGAGTATAAAAGCAGAGAATGTGGTTAAGGAAAAGCAGGACAGCTAAGAGGAATCAATTCTCCGGCAAAAAGAGAAGAGCTGGGTTATGGCCAACGTGAGGGAATTTGTGACGGAATCTAAAGTGCTGGAAATGGGTGCAGCAGGTTTAACAGTTAAAGAATTAGACTTTTAATTATGTACTAAAAATGTAAATAAAATACAATTGTAATGGTAATAAGAAGATAATTATAAATGCTGCACGTTTCTGTTACTCTCCTGCACCGGTCAGGGCAGACCCATTGAGTTTGAGCGGTGGCAGAATAACAGAGAAAATGTGAGCTGTGTGGAGTTATTTCATAATCTCCAGATATACCGATTACAAACGTATCTGTAAGTGATGTCTGTACTTTATACATTCATGTCATTGCCCTTATCCAGATCGACTTGTAATTAATACAGTCTTACAATCCACGCAACTGTGGGTTAAGTGACTTGCTCAGGGACCCAGCTGTAACAGAGGTGGGATTTGAACCCTGGATGTTCTGGTTCATAGTCCAGTACCTTAAGCACTAAACCACCACAGTCCTATCTGAAAAGGCACCGCTTTATCAAAACTGCTGTTCTAAGTAAAGGTCCATTTTGAGACCTGCTGCATGGTTTTGCATTTCTGTATATTCTAGTTATATAAAACCCTTGTTGCCATTATATAAAATGCCCATGAGACTGGAGTCCTGTTTTCTCCACATGCTGTTCAAAATCTCTAGGTTTTTCACAATAATGCATAATCTAGAAATTTTTTAAAGACTGATTTAGTAATTCTGTATGTATCATGAAGTCCCCTGTAGATATCCTTCGCACACACGTACGCACCATTAATGTCCATCTGATCAACGTATGTTGACTATAACATTAGAGGTCTGAACCATATAGTTTTATAGCCATCTAACTCATGTCTGATGGGAGAGAACTAGTATAAGTGAACCCTAGCGACACGTGCTGACAGAAAAAGGAGAACCACAATCTTGAAGACAAGTTCTGTCTGAAAAATGTTCGTTTCGGTCTATCAGAAAGTAATTAAAATTTTATAAAGTCACTCATATAAGAAGCACTGTATTGTATAGTATAGTACTGTACTAAATTAGTTTATATTGTGTTTGAATTAATGTCATTGTTTAAATTAAAACATTATGTACTAACTATCTAAACTGCTATGTGGCGATATATGGTAATGTCTGTTCCTCTTACACAAACATTAAATTGTTTACATATTAAAAACACAAACCAACCAGCCCAAGCATTAACATCACACACAAATAGAACTTGATACACCAGCACATGGTAAGCTCTGGCATGTATTAGATAGTACTGGTAAGTGTATTGTCAGTTCATATAGTTGACATGCTGCTTGTGGAAGAACATTATGATCAGGACATTATGGCCAGATGACTGGGTCAAAGCTTTTCCTTAACAAAAATAAAGGCTTGTGGGTCAGAGTTAGAGTGAGCAGTGGTGACCTACTGACAGTGGTCTGAGGAGGGACAAACTACCAACGAATCCTATCCTGTATGATCTAAATAGACAGAAGGTACAAAGGTACAAGTAACAGCAATGTTTAATGCTGATTACAAGAGAGATGCATCAAAACACACAGTGCAGTTCCCCCTACTGACTAGTTACAGCTTGGTCAGAGCCCTCACCCTGCTGACCTCTGTGCACTATCCAAAGTGCCTGCATGTGCAACATTTACCCTGGTATGTGATGGTACCAATATGCACTGGGTTCCTGAGCATTCATGTGGACATTCATTTGACACTCATCATCTACATAAACATTGTTTTAGAGCAGGTGCTTGAAACATCTCAGCTGATTTATATAAATAACTTTGAGGGTGTCATTTTTGGCAAACAATACAGTGCTAAGTCAACAAAAATTCTGGCAAGTGTGTATGGTCTTTCTATTTGAGTTTTGATCAAGTTTCCATTTGATTGAGCTCAGTTTAAGAAGTCATTCTGGATGCATTATATATCCCTGATCTGCAACATCAACACCTGATTATAACCCACAACACAGTGCAAACAGGATTCAACTTACACCACCTACATCCATCTGTACACCCCAGTATCGAATAATGGCTTGGGTTAATTAAGCAAGGCACTATGTTCAGTATTCCTGTTGAGTTTCTGTTCATTTGGACTCTTCTGTTATACAGAATGGAAGAGCTGCAGAATATTTCCACATGATCAACCAAAAGAGTAGCATCCCCCAATTGAACCTACAATAAATAGCAGAGCAGTGAATTCACATACAATAAAACGTGAAACAACCAGCATCATCTGGCTAGTAAAGTGGGTCCTGGGATCAATTTCCCAGCCTCTTGTGGATAGATCTGAGAATTGAGCAACCCCTGCTGATCCTCGGGGCAGGCCACAAAAATGCTGAGTTTTCTCTCTCCGTCTCACACAGAGTCTCCTGTGGATGCCACTGGGGGACGTGGCCATCCAAAGCAAATCTGTTTAGAGGAGACTCTCAGAGTTTGTTGGCATACAGCGTCTCCTCATCGCTTTCAGTCTCATCCTGGAACTCGTGGCTCAGCAGGGACTTCTTGGAGCCCATGGCGGTGAGGCTGATCTCGTTATCATAGTCGTCCCTGTGCTGGCGCAGTCGATGGAAGCCATCTTTCTGTCTGTTGGATTTAGCTGAGCACACACACCAGATGATGCAAGCGGTGATAGCCATGGCAGTCATAGCAGCAGCTAAAACAAAACCACACACAACAAACAGGGATGAATAAAAAATGCATTTGGTTGAGTTTAGTTTTAATACGTGTCTTCTAGCTTTAGGTCATGAGTAAGAGGCTGTTTAAAAGCATTATTGGTTCTGAATAATCCAGGTTTTAATTAATACACTGTAATTAGTCATTCTGCTCTGACCTGACCTGAAAATTGTGTTTGTTTGCAAGATGCAAATAAAGCACAGGCACAATGCTGCTTAAATAGCAACAGCGTTTACACATTCATGTGACCAGGGCTGTCACAATTATTACATAATCGTCTAATTGCAATTAACTGAAATGATTGCAGTTATGTAGGACTACAGTAATTTTAAGCAGAATGTGAATTGGGTTTACTGGGGAGAGGAAGCTAAGTTTTTATAAAATTTTACACTATTATTATGACAATTAAAGGCCAGCTAACGTTTCATGATTGAAACAGGCCTGTTGGGATCTGGCAGAGAAGGTGACAAACAGGTCACTGAGCTCACATGACACAAACACACTTGTTTGACCTGCACTAGCTAAGTAAGAGAATTGTGAAAACTAAACTGTGCTGATATACGGTTTCCTTTCTGAACCACAGAGAAAATGCTTAAATGTGTTTATAAGTAGTACAAGTAAAAGTAATTAAACATGTTATTTGATATGATGCCATTATCTAAAAATGTAATGTATCTACAGCAAGGAGGTGGTCTGAGTCCAATCCAGCTGTGAAACAACTGAATACAGTTTAATACATTACAAACCATGCAATCTGCACAACATTTTGAGCTAACAGTTAAAAACTGTTAAAAGGAAAAACACACACAGGGGGACACAGGGGGACACAGGGGGACACAGGGGGACACAGGGGGACACAGGGTGACACAGAATAACAACATAAAGACAATAGTTTTGACAAAATGCCTGCGAACCAAACCATTCTGTTAAAACGTGTTGGGAGCAGCGGATACTTGAGGGCACACACTACCCGGCCGCACGTCTGCCCGCACGCATTTTCCAGCAAGCATGAGCAGCTTCCACAGTTCCACACCATTCAGACACAGGTGGGATCTTCATTACACACTGCTGTCTCTGCCTGGGCCATTTCCAGGTGCTTAGAGGAAGGAAATTTGTTGTCACGGCACCGATTATGTCTCCTGTCACTGTCAGCCAGACATCATCGTTTGTAGTGGTGTCATGAAAGCTAAACCACAAATTCTATGGACCGAGACTGCATGGTCTTGTGATTAATCCAGGATCTCTTTGGGATCTAAGGAGGATCACGTTTGAATATGTGGCCCCCCTGGCCTGATAATCTAGGGAGCCATCGCATGCAACATCTAGTCACCCCTAGTAATGATATGAGGGACAATAACAGATTAGTGATATGTGCAGGACATCCTGCATGTAGCAACCATGTGTTCCCTCTTATGGAAGGGTTCCGTCTGGCTTTTTCATAAGACGACCCAGATTTATCATTAATCAAGCATTTATGGAACCAGCTAGTTCGTCAGCTTTAGCAGCCTATAAATGTACAGGATATAAAGCTGCACTAACTGTGGGCAAATGTGACACAGGATAGCATATGGAACCTGTATGCCTCCATGCCCAGCCTCATTATCTAATTGTATCCAGACTAGAGATGACCCAAGTGGGTGCTAGAATCCCAAACCCAGATTCGTCTATCAGACACTGCATACGTATGGGATGGATGCAACTGATTGGCCATGTCAACCCATTCCATGAAGCTCTCTACATAATGTTCTTAAGCTAGCCTGAAGGCCACGAAGTTTGGAGGTCAGTAAATATTTACTGCAGAAAGTTGGTGACCTCTGCACACCATGTACCCCAGCATCCAGTGACCCCGCTATGGCATTTTACATAGAATACCGAGTGGTGGCTGAGTTGCTGCCGTTCCCAATAGATTCCACTTTGTTATAATACCACTGACAGTTGGCTGTGGAATATTTAGTAACAGGGAAATGTAATTTCACTGAAATTCCTAAGCTCCTGAAAGCAACCCAGTCTTTCAAAACTGTTTGTAAAAGCCGTCTGCATGCCTAATTATTAAATGATTGGGATGACTGAATGATTGAATACTTTTGGCAATATAGTGCGAGTCTGTATTAAGGGAGCACCTTTCTGCCAGAACTGGTATGTCATGTAATCACATACGTCATTATGTAGTTTCATTTTGATACACTTGTAATAATTTTGCTATGAATAACTTGGTAAGTGTGATAGGTCTATATTAAGTGTTTTATATCAAGGTTTGATAAATAGTTCATTCTTTTTCCTTTAGTTAGTTTCAGGGTTGGACAGTTAATGAAGACAATTTCATTACTCAATAGTCTTGGTATTCAGTAGACTTTTTTATTTCTGACTTGGGATCCAGCAGAATGGTATGGCATGTTCTATTGTTGGCTTTTAAGGACATTGTTTGGTTCAGAATCTCTGAGATGTGCTTATTGTCTACAGTTCATTGATTCATTGCCTGGAGGCAGGATTTAGAGGGGGGACAAAAAAAACCCTTATAGCCGAACACATCTAGGATGCATCTCTCACCAGCAGTTGCAACCACCAATTCTCTAGGTAAGCCAAAGATCCGGTTGTCCATATCAAACTCAATAATTATGGAGCTTGCTGCCTAATACGACGACACAACCACCTAATAAAGGAAAAAAGAGAATAAATGACATGGAAATATTCTTGAGACACTTAACAGACATTAGAAGTTAAAACACTAAGTCTCACCTTTTGCCGTTGCTGTTGGTATCCCTCAGCCACTGCTTCAATGCTGTGTGAGCCTGGAGCCAGCAGTGCATGGAAATAACCTCCCTCACTTGTGAACACTCGCACTCCACCATTCAGCACAATCATGGCCCCCACAATTGGCTTGCCACTCTTGTCCTTTACTATTCCTCTAATTCCTTTGTGCACCTTCATAAGCAAAATAAAACCAATTTTGTGATAAGTACATCAACAAATGCTTCAGGTGAAAATATAAGCTACTGAAACATTCAATCCAGGCAACATGTATTTAACAGCACACAAGGCAGAAGCACTGCTGAATAAGTAATGGAAAGGAGACCAGGAGGCAAAATGGAGTAACTGACCTCTACCAGCATGCTAAGAAGAGACTTTCTGTTTTCAGCCCACAGGGTAGGTAACTGGTCAGCTGGTGGAAACAAGCAACAGCTGGTGTACACCGTAATCTCAGGACAGTGGCCAAAGTCCACACTGAAGTCCTACCAGTCAGACAACATATAGAAGTTCAAAGTGGGTCACGTAAACAAAATTAGAGAATTCATAAAGCTTTTTAAAGCACTAAAATGCTGCAAGGAGAACAAGGGCACATTTTAGACAGGATATATAAATTTGAGAACAAAAACCATTATATTTTCCCTCCACATTACTGTACCCATTATCAGAATAATGCTTACTTCACTGTAGTGATTGTTATGTTACTGTACATTCGGTTCATTAAATCTTGTACGCTCTAATAAACTGTTTAAACAATCTGAGTAAAGAAGATAGAGGATTTAAGTGGAAACAAAAATCTGTTTTATACGCTGTTAAATATAACTGGTTATATATTATAGAAAATGGTTTAGTAACATCAGGGAATGTGTAATGGATAAAAATGGCAAAAATATACAAACAGCGGAATTAAAAAGGAGTTCAAATCACAATTACAAACACAACTACAGTGTAGGTTTCATTAGGTTATTCGCACTAAACAATTAAGGTGACAAGTTTACTGACAGAGACATGGGCTTCAAAGTAAAAGCACGGCCACAACAATGACTATAGCATTTAATAAGCACCATTTTCACCCAGTCTCATCTCATCAAAGTCAGGGAATTCAAGACTGGCCTATAATTCAGAAATTGTATAAACAAAAATCAATGTTTAAATCACATTTGCATGATAACTGAAATAGTTAAAATTGTATTAATATTAAAATTGGTTCTTTATATCAGATGTTAAGATCTAGGTCTCCCAAGGAGGATGTTCCTGTCAAGGTTTCTTCCTTCTATATTCAGGGAGTTTTTCCTGGCCACTGCCGTTCAAGGCTTGCTCAATTCGGGAGTGGCATTTTAAGATCATACAATAATAAAGCTGCTTTGAGACAACGCACCATTGTAAACAGTACTATAAATAAATATGATGAGGCAGCCATAATTAGGGTTAGGAACCCATTAAGAAAAATCTATTTTGCTTCTCAAAGTGAATAAAGGCTCGAAAACATTCTTATCTTCAAAAGGGGGTGCTTTAGAAAAAGTTTGGGAACCACTGATGTAGACTGTGATAAATTAGGCAGAACACAGTATTATGTTGAGAAAGCTAAAATAAATAACTTTTTTTTTTTTTTTTTACATGTATTCCAGAAGTAATCGTTACCTTCATACTGCCCATGTGACTGTGTTTCTCTGCTGCTCGCAGCACTCCATCAGGTATGTTTCCCACTAAAAGAATAATGTATGACTAATAATTACCACTAAAATTCAGACAATTTTCCATTTACTTAATGAACAACTTACAATCTGAAATCTATGAAACATGATACAAAATGAAATAAACTGAATAAAATTAAATATAACTAAATTAATTTAAAAAAGCTCACTTTTGTGAGCAGTACATATTTCATCCCCAGTTAAAAAGCAGAAGTTCACCTACTCTGGTTGTTGTTGGCACATCCATTTTCTCCTAAATGCATTGTGGGATGGTTGTTTGCATACATAGTAGCCAAATACCTCAAGGTACTCTCGTTTTCAACTAAAAAAAACAGTAGTTAGAAAAACACTGTACAATGGGTTCGCATATGCTATTACTTTTAAATATAGTGCTTACAAAAATAAAATACAATCAATTCCGGTTAATTGAACCACTGGGTAATGGGGCCAGCTGCTTATTCGGACTAAATCCTAAAGTACCGATACAAATGCTATCATATACGTGTAATGTTATTAGCTTATTTGGACCAAAATTCCACCTAATCGGACCAAAAACGTGTACAATATGTAATATCTGTATGTATATCCGTATCCGTATATGTAATATCCGTATCCGTATCCCAAGAAACTCTTCGTCTCTGGCATCACTACCCGAAACTCTACCCTCTACTGCCACCTACAGGTCTAACATTTCCATTTACTACAAAAAACTTAGCCACAGCAAAAGCGCGTCAGATCACACTGGATAAGTTCTTCAAATGTTGACTGGAATTTAGTAAGAACTTG
>JAUZSV010402282.1:0-11088 GCA_034780495.1 Parotocinclus cesarpintoi | reverse complement strand
AATGTGGTAAGTACAGACATATCCTGGAAGAAAACCTCTTCCATAGTGTTCAGGACCTCAGACTGGGTCGAAGGTTCACCTTCCAACAGACAATGACCCTAAACACACAGCTAAAATAACAAAGGAGTGGCTTCGGAACAACTCTGTAAAAAAAAATCTTGACTGCCACAGCCAGAGCCCTGACCTAAAACCGTACCCACTGTATGTACGGTTATAAGTGGCTTAACAATACATATAGCTATGAATTGTCATTACTTCGTCTGCAGCATAGCTGAATTTCCATTAGTTCATCGAAAAAAACGAAATAAACTGACTTTGATGAGATTATTAGCTGCTCTAGCTTTGGAAAAATTATGGGAAATGTTGGGTCCCTGAGCAAGGCCCTTGATGAGTTGTAAGTCACTCTGGATAAGGGCGTCTGTAAATGTAGGAATACATGTTGATCTAACGCGTGTCTTTGGTAAGTCCACCTAGACAGAATACAGGCTGGGAAGCAAAGTCAATCCCTGGAGCTGTGAGGCAACATTGCTATCCAGTGCAGGTGCACATAATTCTTCATCTAAAACAAGGCAGACTTTGTCGGGGCTCTGACACCTTTCGCAAGAACACAGGTTACGTTCATAAGCATTCCCTGGATGAGAATCCAATCAAATGCATGGTAGGATCTTGGTTGTTGTTTCTAGAGATGATCCCTTGACCAGGCTTTCCTCCCTCCTTTCTCCATGTGACACATGGCCCAGCCAGAAGGCACCCTGGTCCTTGAGAAGATGCTGTTAGCACACTGTGGCACCCGAGGATGTAATCGAAACGCTTTATATAATGTATTGTAAAAAAGATCAAATCAAAGTACAATGGCAGGCAGTGAGCCACAGAAATATTGCTTTTCTTAAATGATCAAATTAATTAATTAGCTTGATTAATTAGCTAGATTAATTAGCTAACTCTTACATTGAAAATATGTCCTTTAATACAAGGACAACTAATGAGTTTTTCAGATCTTGGCAAATTCGAAAAAAAAAAGCACTTTGTGCAACCTCCTATAACAGCACTGATAACTAATACTTCATTAATTCTTGATTAATATTGAGCAAGTAACCCTGAGAAACTCCTTAATAGAGTATCTTTCCTAATATTTTCCTCTCCTCTTCAGATTACCTATGAGTAAGCACTGGTTTAACAAATACATTCTGGTAACTGTGGATCAGTCTTGCACAACAACTTGAAGAAATCTTAACTCATTCCCTATACAAAAAAGTTTCAGTTCTGTGATGTTGGTGGGTTTCCTTACATGAACTGCTCGCTACTTCCACAATATCCCCATTCAATTAATTCTTTGTCTGTTGTAAAACATATTTCTATTTTAACTATTCTTTTCTAGAGTGACTTGTGCGATTAGGATCACTTTATTAGGGACTGTGGTAGACTAGCGGTTACGGTACTGGACTCTGGACCAGAAGGTCCAAGGTTCAAATGCCACCTCTGCCAAGTTGCCACAGTTGGGTCCTTGAGAAAGAACCTTAATCCACGATTGCTTGGATTGTAAGACAGTATTAGTTGTAAGTCTCTCTGGATATGGGCGCCTGCTTACTGCCATAAATGTAAATGTTACCTATTTCATTAAGTACTTACTAGTAATATCATGATTGTGCTCTAGAAACCCAGGCAATGCATATGAATCATTCAGTTTCTTAAAAACTATTTGAATAGCTTCCGTGACCACTAGATTGCACTTAAAAATGATGTAATTCTCTCTTGTTTCTCAACCTCCCTTTAATCCTGTTTATCATTGTCCTCCTCTTTCTCTTAACCTGTCGGTTTTCCTACTTTCTTGTGTTGCTTATCTCCCCCCTTGGTTGGTTTGTCAATTATGATTTAGTTTTTGCCCTCTGTGACCCTCTCTCCCTCCTCCCAGCCCTTTAAAGATGACATCATTGATCCTAAGCAGGAGCTACGCAGTGACACATTGGACACGCGCCAGGATTATGAGATCAAGGTAACACATGCCCTGTCTCTGTATTCTAAAAAAAACATGTTACTTAAGAGAGTTTGCATATTTATGTGTGTGTGTGTGAACGAGAGAGACAATGTCCCTGTTTGTTTAGCAGAACCTCAACAAAAATGAAATGTGTTCAATGGTATTTTGGTTGAATTGACAGGACCCAACCAATGGTTATTACAATGTGCGAGCGTCTACCCATGACGAAGGCCGCCCCGCATCCCGGTCCATGCATTACTCTGATTATCGGACATCCACCACACCAGGGGGCGCTGCAACTGTCAGTGGTAGCTCAGGTGCAGGAGCTTCAGCAGGTCCTGGAACGCCGAGCAGTTTGGCCCCAGGATCCCGAGCCGGCTGCTATGACCCTAGACCTCCTTCCAGACTCAGCTACGCCCAGTTCAACACTTTCAGTAGGCCAAGTCAGTCACAGCAGCCTCCACCGAGCTCTGGCCCTCAGACAGGTGATTTCTCTGCTGAATGCAGTCTCCTAGACTCAACAGCTCAATTAGCTTATGACAACTACAGCTATCCATCACATTACTCCACGTATCGCATGGGGTTTGCTCCACCAAGCCTGGCTCCATTAGAAAGTGGTACAGCATACGAAATGTATAGTGTGGGACCAGGTATAGGTGTCGGAGGCACTACTGCAACCCCAGAGAGTGGACTTGGGAAGTATGGAAGCTCCACCCGTTTCTCCTACACCTCACAGCATTCCGACTATTCTCACCGACACACACAGAGGATGCAGACCCATGTGTGAATGAGGCTCTTCCTTGCTTTAGCACACACACTTGGCCAGATGCAAACAAACACACACACAGGAGGGAGCTGTAAAGAGAGAAAGCTTGAGTAGTACGAACCATCAGAACGAAAAGAAGCCTATAATGTTAAGGACTTCTATTCCCTTCTTTCTTTGCTCATTTCTCAGCTCCAGGAGCTGATAGCGAACGTCACAATCAAGATTTTAAAAAATACTCGCATTGATTAAAGATCTAAGATCACCATAAAGTCGAATAAACAGGTATTAAAATCTAGGAATTATTAGGGCTGCTTATCAATCTTAAGAACTGAAAGAAGCTTCTGTGTTTGTTTGTGACCAAAATAATATGGCAAAGCATAGAAGACTTTTGTACGATGTATTGTAATGGCTTCTTCAACTCGTCTCTATACCTTTACTAGACAAAGCAATATAGCAGAGATTGCACCTACAGTTCATTGGGCATTGATCATTTCAAAATAATACTCATGGACCTTTCAATGTTTCATGTTTAAAATCCTGGCATCCAACTAAGCGCCAATTACAGAACAAAGCACAACACTCAACACAGTCTTGGTTACCAAAGTATGTGGTCAAGTGAACCTGTTTTACCTGTTAATTCGTATCGAACCAGCTGTCTAGCTTGCTTGCTAAGCTACCTCATTAAGTGGGCTACTAGCCTCACTCTATAGCAACAATTGTAGAGATAACCAATTTGTGGTACAGTAACTTTATGTAGCTAAGCTCTCAAGTAGGATGTCATTCTCATTATTGTTCAAATCAGTTACTCAGAGCACTTTTAAACATTTTTTCTGTTGCTAAGAAAAATAGCAACATAGCATTAGAAAGGTGAGGAGACCAGTTTAGGAAGCCATTAGCTGTGGCCAATGACACATATTTTTATTTCTTTCATTTTATAAGATAGGACAAACCACTGGGTTGACATCTCAGTTGGTAGATTATATAGTGAGAAAGGCAGGGGCATCATAGTAAGACATATATATTTTTCACAAGTGTTTTTTTCTAGTGGTGATTTTTTAATCTTGGAGCACATACTGTACGGTATATACAGTGGGGAGTCTATAAGTCTGAGACCACTAGTTAAAACACAGTTTTTCTCTAATGTTTTTTAGTACTAAATCCATAATCCGCCTAACAATATTTTTTAAGTTGAATTTCTTTGGTTAAACAGAAAATTCCAAATACATTAGTATGTGGTGTATCCCTTTGACCTAAACCCCATTGTTCATTTATCTGGGTACTTTAAGACAGAGAAGGTCAAGTATTTAGTACCAAGATGGAACTGGAATATTGTGAAATCATGCTGCGATAACTTGGATAATCAGATTGTATATCTTGTGGAGTCAATGCCAGCTCAAGGGGATAGATATACCAAATGTATTTTTAATGAAAAACATTGTATTAGGAAAAAAAAAAAATCCAAAATAGGAAAGATTTTATTAGTGGCCTTCAGACTTCTGCCCCCCACTGCATGTGTGTATATATATGTATACTCTGCTCACTAAAATCATAGGATATTTCATTATAGGATTTTCAAAATCCCTAATTTTTGTGAGTACTGTGTATATATATATCCCCACTCAATCCTTGATGCTTTTGTAGTGGGATTATTGTTTGCACTGCATTCCAGTATTCTACCATATATTACCCTGATTATCTACCTGTAATATCTCATTTGCACACTAGGATAAAGTGTTTTGTGTATTCCCAAAATACAGATTTTTTTTCCCTCATATTTCTGTAAGGAATTGTGGACCAAAGGTTCATTGTTAGAGAATAAGACATTATTTGGGTGATATTCACCTCTACAAACAAAGAAATATGCAGATTTGTTTGTGTTTGTTGTTTCTGGGCTCTGACCGATGACAATTGTGGTAAAAATGAGTTTTTAAGGTATAGGAGTTTGCAAAAGACTTACCTTATGATCTAGCCTTAGGTACACATACTGATCTAGGATCAGGCTGCTATGCTATCACCTTAGTTTAATAGGTCACATACGCAGTAGAACAGGTCTCATGTCGGTTCTCGTTGATGGACTTTAGCCCAGAGAACTGAATGTTTATACATATATTATGTGAAGTTTATAAATGCCACATAGATTGGGGACTTTCCCATGCACATAATTACAAAGACACACCTGCTACTTGTGCCAAACACAGATACCTACTTTGGTAGAGGCATTTTCGGCCAATAATGAACTACCTTTTGACAATTAGACCTGGTCTTTGGACATGTGACCTCTGATTTTGAAGTAAACAGTTTGACTTTCACAACGGCCATGTTGATGAAGGCTTCTGTTGAATGGTACACTATCCAGGAACAATGTGGTACCATAAACAGGCTTCGTCTTCATCTAAGTTTTAATACTTTTTAATTAAGGGAGTCTTGTAAATACATTCCCGTGTGTACTCCTATGTCAAGTATTATTTTACATTATCCAATGTGATACACTCTTTAAATGAAGTATTGTTACATTTCAGTGGCTTAAGGGAAAAAGGCAGGAGGACTGTGTGTCTGCAATGGAAATGTATGACCTGTTATTAAAACCTAAGGATAATGAACTAGGTTGGACTTCAGTCTGGCATTCAGCAAAAGGAGTTGCCCATCATCACCTGAAAGCACCTTTACACATATTATTACATTGGGCAATTGACAGAGGAAGATGTTTTCAGGGAAGTGCGACCTTCCACCAACTTCCACCTCAAAGGACTCCATGAATCTCCATAAAGACTGGTGGAGGTGGAAATGAAGACGTGTGTTGATTAAAATAAGAGTGGCCTTAGGAAAATATTACTTTTATATTCCCTCGGTTTATATGCCAGTTTAAGGCTGGAGGAGAATGATGGTATGATTAAGAATGTGTGCGTGAGTGTGTCTCTTTGTGTATGAATATCTTTATGTAATCATTACTTCCCTAAAGTTCCTGCTCCAATACTTTTACTCTGCTGGTAGGACTGTATCCTGTATACCTGTGTCTTAGAATACAAACCTTACTGTACTGTTCTTCATAACTGAAAATCTTACAGAAGTACAACTGAAGTTATTGAACTTTCCTTTTTTATTTCATTATCTTTTTTCCCAATATTTTTAAAAAATGTTATGTAATTATTTTTTCACAGTATATCAGAAATAAAGCACTGTTTTTATAAGAATGATGGGATTCTTAGTGATTTAAACAGAAATATTATACCCCTTTTGTACAAGTTAACACAGCTAACAGAGTTGACAGTTAAGTCTTTTTTAAAAAGTCTGTGACAGGCTTTGGTCAAATTACAAAAAAGTTCCAGCACCACAACACCCTTCTCACCCTGAAAAAAATACTTCCTGTTTTTTTAGTTTTTTCTCCCCCACCTCCCTCTTTGACTCACTGAAAGTCAAACACATCTTGTGATTAAGAGCTAAAAGTGGAATTCTCAGTCCTGCATTGTAATCAAGGTTGCAGGAATAGAACACGCAATTTCAAGTACAACCAGAGATGAGTTTTACTTATGATGAACCACCTGAACTGGGAATTGACTCAACACGGTCACTTTCTTGGAATTCTATTGTTTCAGTTGTCTTTCTTTCTATTAATATTTCCTATTACTTGAACGCAGCCAATCACAGGAATACCCCTTCCCCCTGCCCTTCTATGTTTTACATCCAGTAATATTCCAATTGGTGCTTTATTTGGTGCCTGACTAGAATTGCCTTATTAAAAACATAATACATTACATAGATAAATAGATTCCTATTTAGCTATAATCTATCATCCACATATCTCAGCACAAGCTTCCCTGCTCCAGTCTGTCCTTCACGACAGCTGAGGTGAGGAATGAGTTAAAGCGGATCAAGACGAGGAAAACTGTAGGTTCGGATGGCCTCCTGGCCAGACTCCTCAGGTCATGCACAGATCAAATCTGTGGTGTAGTTGAAAATATTTTTAACATGAGCCAGAAGTTGTGAAGGCTACCACAGCTGTGAAAAACATCATATGTGGTACCGCTACCAAAAACGCAACACCCAAAGGATCTAAACAGCTACAGACCGGTGCCGCTGACTTCTCGTCTGATGAAGTCACTGGAGAGGCTGGATCTTACCCCTCTAGTGAGCACATACATGGATCCTCTTCAGTTCGCATATCAGCCTGGCATCAGTGTAGAAGATGCTGTCATCTATCTTCTACACAGAGCTCTGTCTCACCTGGAGAAGCCTGGGAACACCGTAAAAATTACCTTTTTTTACTTCTCCAGTGCCTTCAGCACCATACAGCATGGGCTGCTGAAGGACAAGCTGGAACTTATTGGTGTGGACAGTCACCTGTCTAACAGACCATAATATGTGAGGGCACATCATGGGATTGTCTTTCAGACAAGGTGGTCAGTAGCACGGGGGGTGCCTCAATGAACAGTCCTCTTCAAACTGTACAATGCTGAATTCATGTACAGCTTACCGACCTGTCACCTCCAGAATTTCTCTGATGACTCCACAATTATTAATTGCAAAAACATCTACAGTTAAACACAAGGAAGAACAAAGATCTGCTGTTGGACTTCCGTAGATCGAAACACAACTCTCCATCTGTGAACATCCAGGGAATGAACATTGCAAGAGTGGACCCTTATGAGTGGTGGGTGTTCACTTAAATAACAAACTGGACTGGTAAGTTAACTCCTTTGCAATTTACAGGAACGACAAGAGCAGACTCTACCTGCTGAGTAAACTAAGGTCATTTGGAGTACAGGGAGCACTCCTGAGGACCTTATTTAACAGTGGTGGCGTCTGCCATCTTCTACGGTGTGAGACCCTGGCAGCACTAGGTAGCTCCTTCAGCGACAGCCTGCTTCACCCAAAGTGAAGACACACACCTAACACATAACAAACCATGAACACACACACAGACACTTAACACCACACACTACAGGGACTCAGTTCAGTATTAATAACACCACAATGCGCATTCCGATGTTTCTGTAAATAACATTTAATATGTTTTTTAGAGTGACATTTTTGTGAGTTTTATAGAGTTATTTGTGTTTATATTTTTTTTCTATTCATCTATAGCTTTCTTAATACTTAGTGCCTTGCTATGCTTCGCTTATGTAATAACGTGAATTCCCCCATTGTGAAGGATCTTATCTTATCTTATCTCATCTTATCTTAAGATGCAGACACGGTGGATGTTTTACGGAACACCCACAGATCAGGTAAAGTTACACCTTGTTCTCTGACTTTGATAGCTGCAGTTGTCTAGTTCTGATCTGTTGCCCGTATAAATGGGACACTAAGTTTAAACAGTTTAAAACTAAAATTGTCAACCATCTAAATATATGTGTAAGTTTACCACACACCATTATATAAAGTTACTAAAGGATTGCATTTCACCGTTTGCTACAGTAGAACATTCTAGAGAATTAAGTGCTTCCAAATCGGGCCCTGCACGCAAAGCGAAACCCATATAGAAATAATTTACTTGAGAAAAAAAACTTGATTGGCATGTACGAGACCGATTCATCACCATTAAGATGAACCTAAATAAATTTAAACTGATCCTGACAACGGAGACAGTAAACATAAATAAATAAGCATGATAAAAATGAAAACGCTGGGTATGACATGACTACCAAGAGCAAATAGGGGGCATATAGAATGACATTTAAAGGATTGTCTTTTTTGTCTCTGTGTTGTGGGCTTGACAAAAGCTTCAAAATGGACACCCACCAACCACAACTTCCCCTTGTATAAGTCAGTACTTAGCATGAAACAGTTTCCTGAAAGCCTCTCAGCTTCATGTCCATTACTGCGGTAAGGTGTGTGCTTTATTTTCAGTGAAAGGTCTATGTTTCAGACATGAAGCCGGCTGGATTTTCCATACTTTCTCTGCTTCCTCTTTTACTGATTATTGACCATGCCGGTATGTAGCTCATTTTGTCTGTTTACTAATCTATTTAAATGTAAGTGTGGCTGTATGGGTTTGATTACTTCCTGATACATATCTGATTTATAGTATGTTAAAAGTAAGCTGATTTACAGTCATTTGTTTGCTTGTTACACAGTAGTGATGATTTATGACATGCACTGCTCACTGAAATTAGGCGATATTTCATTCAGTTCACTAATTTATGTGAGCAGTAGATTCAAATATTCTAAAACATTTAAAGGGGAATTGAATGTTTTGGCCTTTCCACTACCTACACACAATGTGAACTGAAGAAAACTTCTGATTCCAGTCGTGAAGTTTTCTCATGATGAGAAGAAGAAGATTTGAACATCTTTCTCTTCAGTTCTTTTACAACAAAAGCCATAATTAAATTGTAAGCCAAGTTTGAAGGTGTTTTTTAGTATTGTTTTAGTATCTTTTACACTACAGATAACTTCCATGTACAACTGTGAGCAGCAGGGGCAAGATACAATTCAATATTAAATATTTGACATTTTTTCTGCGTTTGTATTATATGTTCTTATTAATCTGTGAAACCAATCCCTCTGGAAAATACATGAGACCCCAGACTTTGAGAACTGAGATTTTGTTCTCCAGAAAAGTGAGGTTACACAAGGAAATAACATTTCAGTTTAACTTATCAGGCCTTCATTTATCTATGCTTCATTATTTTACAAAAAAATGTGCTGCCTTTAATCTGCTTTTAATCAGTTTCAGCAGTGGAACAGCATAAAAATGCATATAAAAGTATTGTTCTCTGCTTTGACTGCTTAACTTAATTTGTTGAGCAAAAATTAATTTGTTAAAATACATTCAGAACAGTAAACAACACTTAAAAGATGTTTGAAGTTATTTAGTGTTTCAGGTGTTATTTTATCCCATTCTTCCTGCATAAGATCTTAAGATGTGCAACAGTACAGGGCCGTCGTGGTCACCTTTTTCATTTCAGAGCTCTCCTCACATTATCTAAATGGGACAGGTCACAAACTGGAGATCCTCTGGCACCAGACATATTTACACATTGAATTTAAACATCAATAGCCTGCAACTGACTAGTATCTGTTACTAAAGTGAGGTACTGTCTGCATGTCCAAGCAGGATGTCCGGTTGTGTTCCAGACCCCTTGAGATTCATTTATCTAGGCTTGTACTTTCAAAAGAAAGTGATTAAATTCACGAACAATTAAAACAGCTGTGTTAGCTAAACATTTTGCTTTCATGGCTTTAAAGCACTGCCACATTCATACCATACACAATGATGTGAAAGAATACGGGAACAAAATAAAGTATTTGTGTCATTAATATTGTAATCTTTTTCTTTTTATATGAAAGCTGCTTTTGATAACTCCAAAGTCTGCTATATTCTGGATGCCATTCTATTTCTCTATGGATTTGTCCTAACTGTCCTTTACTGCAGGATGAAGGTACACCATTTTAATTGGGTTAGGGTTATGTTTTAACATCTCGTGTCTTTATCTGAGTTTAATCTCTTATTATTGTTAGGTTTAATGCCTTAATGTCTAATGCTTTAATATATTACATATAGTATACTATATTCACAGTATATTTTCACATTATTTTCATATTAACTATTTATCACATAAGAAATGTTATATATGCAAAGCCTTGGCATACTTTGTATAGGCACAATTGTTTAGGAAAGCATTATCTACTTCCCATGCAATAATTATCACATTTACAGATAACGAATGAACGTACAAAAACATCATCCCCAAAGGTAAGGCTGGATTTTGATGTTCTAGTACTTCTCAATATTATAGAGTAATCTAATAACTTATACAAACCAATTACAATTATGTATGCATGATTGCAATTTATAATGTGTTTTTTATGGGAGAGATCTCAAGATTATTCTACTTTTCAGCTGTCTTATTTATTTCTTCCATACAGGAATTGTAAAAGAATTTACCAAATGTTACTAACAAGCATAATAACGTGCGAGTAATAAGATTACTGTAGTTACTTGGGGATCAAAAAACACCCTTCAGCAGGCGTTAATATATTAGACCATGTGTTGTGTTAGTGTATTGTGCAGTGTATTATAGAAAATGTTACAGCATTTCTTCAAATCTTTAAAGGAAGACTTTATAACTCTATAAGTCCATTTCTCACAGTTTACTATTTTATGTCCTACTTCCTCATGATTATTTAAATGTATTTAGCACTTATCATACAACAAATGCAGAAGTTAGTGTGTGCCTTAGGGTGAGCATCTTTAATTATTGGTTCAAGAAGCTACAGTGCATCCGGAAAGTATTCACAGCGCTTCACTTTTTCCACATTTTGTTACGTTACAGCGTTATTCCAAATTGTATTAAATTAATCTCTTTCCTCAAAATTCTACACAAAATACCCCATTATGACCATG
>JAUZSV010402176.1:0-11089 GCA_034780495.1 Parotocinclus cesarpintoi | reverse complement strand
ACCCCCCCAAATCTCTCCCCCAAATCACCCCCAAATCTCCCCCAAAAACAGGCCTGCGTCACATTCCGAAAAGTTAATTTTTTAATTATTTCTTTCTTTCTTTTCTGCCCTGCTTTGTTTTTGTTTTTTTTTATCTTTTTCTGTCTTTCTATAACATATTTATTTATTATTTTTTATTTATTTATTTATTTATTTTCTGCCCTGCTTTGTTTTTTTTTCTCTCTTTCTGTCTTTCTATAACATATTTATTATTCATTTATTTATTACTTATAAATGTTGTAATAAATGCTTGCTTTGTTTTTTTTCCCCTCTCTTTGTATAATATTTATTCCAAAAAAGATCTCTAATCCTGATTGGTCTGAGCACGATCCCCGTTACCATGGTGACTGTACATCCTAGATTCCTCCCAGCCCAGAGAAGTGGGCGGGGCACGTGGGCGTGGCTTGTTTTCTGGACAGTAAAGTTTTAAGCGGTATTTGTGAACGTAATACAGATTTGATAGAAATCCCTTACCCATGTGCTCCTATCAGATACTGATCTATGACGCTTCTGAGGGAGGGGAGAGTGATCACCCCTGTTCGGTTTCGTTTTTAGGACTGAAATCCCTCCGGATTCTGAATGGTTTAATGATATAATGGAGAAATATCGACAGGAAATCCCTTCAAATCTCATTTGGTTATAAACCGGAGGGAGTTCCTCTGATCATCTTTACTCCTTAAACACTCAGCCTTTCCTGGATGCTGCTTTTGTACCAAATCAGGATCAGGAGGTAATTATTTCATTTTAGAACGTGAGCCTGAATTTGACCCGTTCATGAATAAATCAATAAATAAATAAATAAATATTTCAGGTTTTATTTTGTCTCTAATCAAATAAAAGGCCAAATAAATAAGAAATTAAACTGTGTTTTATTTTTAAAAGACTTTTCCATAATGTCCAAACTATTTCTGATTAGCAGTTGTACCGTGCTTTAGCATTTAGCTATTGAGCAATCTTAAGCTCCGCCCCTTTCCTGTACTTAATGTATAAAGCTCTGACCTGATTGGCTTTAATGTGGGACATGCTGGAGGCCACGCCTTCTTATGAGACTCCAGTTTATCGATGATGAGATGGCGGAGACCCTGAACATCACGGGGGAATCCTACACACACACACACACACACACACACACACACACACACACACACACACATATATATACACACAGACACACACACAGAGTTTAGTTTAGTTTGGTTTACAGGCTGCAGTTTAAATAAATAATAATAATAAGAAGAAGAAGAAGAAATTTACCCGAGCAAACAGCGCAGAACTTCCACCAGGTCAGTGACCGGCTCCAGGAAGATGGCCATCCGTTTATAGGAAAGCACCATGTGAAAGAGGTCGATGGTAAACCCGCGGGAGCCGCTGATATCAGAGGTACCGTCCAGGGATGAGGTGTCCTTAGTGGACATCTCTGTCCTGTCCCCAGAGCCCTGAGGAGACTCCTGAGTCCCAGCCTGCATCCTGGCTCTGGAAAAGCAAAACAAAACACAACTCTGAGTAAGAGATAAAGCTAAACTCATCAATTAAACTCCGTGCTCTTAAAAACATTATTCTGATTTTTAATCATATAATAATATGTACAATATAAAAACGATTAAGATATAAACGGATTGAAACAGATACGCTTTGATATTATAAAGTAAATCCTATCGTCTGCTCATATGTTTTTTATTATTTATTTCTTTTTTATAACATTTGTATTTAATGTATGTGTTGTTTGATGTCAGGTTTGAGGTTTTAAATCAGGTTTTAAATTATTATTTAAAAATATTATTATTATTAAAATATTAATAATTATTTTTTTATTTCATTATTATTATTTATATAAACAATTTCCTTGTTTATTGTTTGACTAGTGACTATTTAAAAGTTTTTTTAAAAAGTTAAAAAAAGCTATAATAATTTGAGATAAAAAAAAACCATAAAAAAGAAAAAAAAGAATATACATATATATATATATATATATAAAATTAGGAGGCATTTTTATTTAATAATAAAATGAATAGGTTTATAATAAATGTCTCATAAATATATTTCATTAAGATTAAACTATATATGATTTAGTATTTCTTACACATAAGGCGATATAAACTTAAATATTATCAAGTAAATACATATAAAATAAACGTAAAGAAATAAAAAAGAAAGAAATCAGATAGAAAACGACATTTCTATACCGTATTTATATATTAAAATATAAATATAAATTAAAACAAAAAGAAAATATATCATATTTAATACATTTATAAACTCCTACTTTACTGTTATCGGTAGTAGAAAAGTTGTAATAAAATGAAATCGAATAGCTTTACGTTTCCCTTCAGTATTAATGGCCGAATAACAAATACCCAGCCGCTCCCTACATCGGTTCACTCGGTATGACGCAGCATAATAATGTGTGCACCCTATCTAGTGCACTTCAAATAAAGCCATACCGATTTAGGATAAAACGCAACCGGCCGGTCCTAACCACCTGACATATTAAACGTTATAAAGCGTTATTTAAATAAGAATGTAAGAATATAAGAATCTTATAAGATCCTTTAACCTTTAATTAGTTTATTTAATTAGTAATGAGGATTTAAAAAGCGGATAAGTTTTGATACCTTTGTGTTTCTGGATTTAATGAGCTGGACCGAGTTTAGCAAACCTTAAACCTTAAAACAGTTCATAAACGATTTGACTTTAAAACACAAAGTCTAAACTGTTAAACATTTCAGCTCCTTCAGATCAATAAAGACATGATTTTAAAAATGCTGTGAAATAAAAGAAACGCGCTAAGAATTCACTGTAAACAATGATTCATTTCTCATAGTCAGACACTTCCGCTTCCGGGCTCAGCAAGCTGCTCAGCTGATCTCAGAGAAATGGATGAGAGGATTTGACAGGGAGCGCAATCGAATAACTATCAGATACAGTTAAGCCATGAGCAAAAATCCAAACAAAAACAACAATAATAATAATAATAATACAAATAATAATAATAATAATAATAATAATAATAATAATAAGGGTTGTATTGTGTAGAGATATAATTTGTGCTAGTTTTGGTAACATAAAAGAATCTATTTCTAACTATATAAAGCAGAGATTGTTTAATATGATCTAGTTGCAAATGAGGTGGAGCTGTGACTAACCCGGGATGTTTGGGAGATTTAATGGTGCTAACTAGTGGAGTGACCTTCAGGGCAGTGCGCATCTCCCTGATTCCCCCAGCACGCGTCTATCTTTGGGCCAGATTGCTCGTGTGTCTTATTTCACAGTGGAGAGGTCAATTTGCTTTTCAAACGGTAAAAAGGCTCTGACGGCTGGGCAGACGCGTCCATTGTGTTCAAAGATGAGAGCCTTTCTTATTACTTATGTATGCGCTAGCCTGCTGATTTATAGGTCCAGTTAAACTACCGCGACGGACACGTGCCCTATTAAAGTAGCAGTCTGCGTGCAAGACCTTTCTCATGGCTAAAGATTTAAGGTTGTACTATAACAAGAAAGGTAATTTAAATACCGTCATGGAAATTATCTTAAAGTATGTGGTGACAGATGTAAATGGATGCCAGTTTAATGACTACATAAATATTCACCAGTTACATCATCACCCTGAAACATCTTGCTACCCCAGTTTCGTTTAGAGTCCACTTTGCTGTTCAGGTTGATGGTCATTTCCTTTTAGCAGCTCTGCGGCCCCTGAAGGCACCATGCAGCCGCGGCACGTGTTCCTCTCCATAGAAAGCCATCAGACCGTAAAGGGAGAAAAAAAAGGCCCGGCGTGTGTTCTTTACAGGGAGGAGCTTCTGGAGGGATGATTAGAATAAAGTGCAGGTACATCTGCTCTGCAAATCGCTTGCGTTTTCCTGCGTAGCTCCCCGGCCCAAAGTGTTTCATTCCCTCCCACATGCGATTCCATAGAGATTCTCCCGGAGCCTGATTGGACGAGGAGCAAGCGACAAGGGGCGAGAACAATAGCATCATCCCTGCTTAAAAAAGAGTGCAGCTATGCATTAAGAGAGAAGAAAAAAAAACAACACATTAAGGGGAGGGGAGGCAGGCACGCCCTTACCAAAAGGTACCGCACCCGGCGTGACTGGCGCTAAGTGCACAGCCGTGGATCGCATCATCCCGCACAGTTTTCTCTCCAAGTGCCTTCTTTCGTTCAGCCGCCGACATGCCCAAAGGTTTCCTGGTGAAAAGGAACAAGAAAGCGGCGCACATCTCTTACCGGATTCGTTGCGATGATGATGGACAGGATGCGCCTCTGGAATGTCTTACTCAAAGCGACGCGTCCCCGCCTGTATCCGGTACTTCCAGCCCGGAGATCGCAGCATCATTGCCGTCTGATTCCGCAGAAACGCCAGCACACGGCCACGCAGCCAAACCAGTGCAGTTCGGCAATCCGGAGGCGGTTTACCAAGCTCTGTACAGCCCGACCCGGCCTATCAGCAAGGAGCACGAGAGGAAATATTTTGAGAGAAGTTTAAACCTGGGATCGCCCATTTCTGCTGAATCGTTTCCCACCGCTAGTTCTCTGAGCAGCCTGGACCACCTCATGTTCGCTCCGGTAGACCTGAAGATCGGCTCTAGCAACAGCAACGCGTCCACGGGAGCAGCGGTAAGGAGCATCGCTTCTAAAAGACCCGCCGGGGACAAAAGTAAAACTGGAGCCAAGAAACCCAAAGCCATACGGAAGCTCACTTTTGAAGATGAGGTAACCACCTCGCCAGTGCTCGGCCTTAAAATAAAAGAGGGACCAATCGACCTGAAACCACGCGCCTTATCTGGTGGTGCCAACAAACCCCTGGGTGAGTTCATCTGCCAACTCTGCAAGGAAGAATACGCGGATCCGTTCTCTTTAGCGCAGCACAAGTGCTCCAGGATAGTGCGGGTCGAGTACAGATGTCCAGAGTGCGACAAAGTGTTTAGCTGCCCGGCTAACCTGGCATCTCACCGGCGCTGGCACAAACCACGCGCACAGTCCGCGCCCGGCGTGCCAACTCCTCAAACAACCAAAAGAGACGTGGCTAAAATGTCCAGTCTAGCCAAAGCGTTTGGGGAAGACGTGAGAGCGGAGTATTCATGCGAGAGGGACTCGACGAGTCCGGCTCTGTCCGAGTCAGGCTCTGAAGACGGCCTGTACGACTGCCAGCGCTGCGGGAAAAGGTTTAAACGCCAGGCGTACCTCAGAAAGCACCTGCTGACGCACAAGCCCCTCAGCGACAGCTTTCAGCGTTCAGAGAGAGAGCAGAGTCCGGAGATGGCGCTTCACCGTGCAGAAGGCAGCACGAGTCCCAGTCCTTTAAATCTGAGTCCTGTTGACTGTCAGTGTCCGATCTGCGGGGAGAGTCTGGCCGACCGAAACGGCCTGGAGCGCCACGTGCGCGTGCTGCACGCATCTCAGGTGTTTCCATGCAAACACTGTCCGGCCACTTTCTATAGCTCACCCGGTCTGACCAGACACGTCAACAAATGTCATCCGACGGAAAAGCGGCAGGTGATCCTGCTTCAGATGCCGCTGCGCCCTGCGTGCTGAAGAACAGCGCACCAGCAAAAGCGCTTCTCTCTCTCTCTCACTTACTTCTCACTGTACGGACTACAGCCAAACACTACTGTACTCTAGTAAAGCTCTCATATACTAGCATGTGTTCAGTAGAATGAGGTGTAATTAAAAGAATAAGAACATCTCTCAATCAGATACAACAAAATAGGCGCAGTCCAAATGTCTATATTTTCAACCTCAGCATACCGAGTAGCCTAAGGAAGAGTGTTAAATTTGGTTGTGAAATGGTATTTTTCTAGGACCAACGCGCAGCTGGTAATGTAATAGCTTCTAGACCTAAGATTGAAAAGAAAAGGAAAAAGTCCAAACTTTGGTGTACCTCCGTCAAACCCTCGAATTCACATGCTGTATTTCTCTGTCATCCGTAGCTTTAATCTAGTGTGTGAATCACAGGATGCGAGAATTTCTCTTTCCCTGAAAGGTTCCCTTTAGACTAGCCATAAATGCCTTTAGAGAAACACGTCCAACTCTTGCTGTAAAACTGCCTTAAAACTCGTTCTGATGATTGTTTTTGATTTCTGAATGTCGGCACATATTTACCAATGTACTGTCCTTCTGTAAAATGACTGTAATATGCGTAATCGTTGGGTATTTATTTATTGTATTTATTTATTTACAAACGTTCCATGTAAATGATCGTGTTCCTGAGTGATTTAAGTCTTTTGTCCCATTTTGCAGCCAAAATGGTTTGGTCGGGTTTCTGAGTTGTGTAAGCCTGTGTTTTCAGTGCTCTTACAATCTCCTCAGCTCTTGTAAACGTGAAGCTCTTAGAGATGCAATCCTTTTTCTAAAAAAAAATAAAAAATTAATAAATTAAAAAAAAAAAAAAAAAGCTTATTTTCTTAAATGTTTCTTAAATGCTACTAGCGCTGTCCATGTGGTGTTGTCTACAAAATAAATATTTTCAAAATGAAAAACATCTCTTTACTAATTATTTCTTTAACATTAATGATAAAGCTAAATTATTTCACTGTATCCTATCTTTATGTAATACAAAGAAATCAGGAATGTGATCTACAATTATTTGTAGATATTTATTTCAACTGAACATTTAAAAACCAATTATATAAGTAATGATCCATCAGAACTGGAAAACTATATGTCTAATTAAAAAGCTTATTATGCAACATTTACATAGTACTGTATATAAATCAAAAAGAAACTGGACATGTCTGGTCTAATCTATTTGATTGTAAAGGACAAATACTGTGAGGACTAAAGGAAGTAGACATGGTTAGCAGACTTCTCTAGCGGTTCTAGGTGCTGGCGTGTTTCCACCTGTAGTGTAGGGGTAGGGGGAGGCTGGCACAGCCTGCTAGAGTGTAGCAAAGAGACAGATGGAGGGGGGTCAGGTTACCCCTGCTATGCTCTAGGCTGCAGTTAAAGAACAGGACAACCTCTAACCCCCAAAGTGCCCCAGCCCCTCCCATGAAAGGCCAACCTGTCAGTTCATCACACACTGCTGCTCCAGCGAGACGAGGGTCTTCAGAACAGCAGTGTGTTTGTGTACTTGTGTTATGATGACAGGGAGCAAAAAGAAAACAAGACACATACATTTACAAATAAAACTAAATAAAAGTCTATTTTCTATAAAAATAAAGTCTATTTTCTTAGTTTCTTACAGTACAAAAATGAGCAACACAGTGTTGAAGAGCAATGCTAAGAAGTGAGAGCAGCTGACTGAAACGAAATGCTTATACCAAAGCTTTAAATAAAGCTCTTGGTTGTTATTACTCTCTATGTGCTTAAACAAACTTGCAAAATAATCTACTTACAAATCAACAATCTGCATAACAATAATCCAGTACGTAATAATAATGCATTACACATCTGAATGTTACTATCAAAAACCACTATTAATTAAATACATATTTATAAAGAAAATTCAACTTTAGTTATTAAGCAAACATTAAGAAAGAGCATTCAATAAATACACAATGTCAATTTCAAATTGATTTAATGAAATGTTCCGATTTCACATTCCTAGTAAATATAGAATGATTATTTTTCCATTAAAAACTGTCTGATATGTTAAGAAGTCATGATGAAATCTTGCAAGATCTTTGACTTTGACATATTTGACAAAATGTACTTTACAGGCATTAATGTTTTCATATCCTTCAGGATTTGGAGCCCTCATGAAGGACACGATTTACAAGAACAACAACTAAATGTCGAATAAACACATGACACTTCACTTGAGTTAAGCCAGTTGTAGTAAGACATAATTCCTGGTATGAACCATATCACCACTTTAAAACCAAACACCTAACAAAACCTGCAGAGATCTCATACCAAAATGACCAGAAATGATAGTCTTCAGTATGAGGCCACACGCAGGATGCAGCGCTCACAGTGCAGAGGAGCTACAAACGGCAAAATGTGATTGGGACTTGGATTTGAGCTGCAGTGGTTATACATTCTTCAGTTTTCTTCATTCAAAAGCAGAGTTCACCTATGGTTATCAGTGCGTGGAGGAGGAAACAACAGTGGAATATAAAGAAACAAAAATGAACAAAAAGGTGAACAGGTAAGGCAAACAGTGCAACACCTGTCCTGTTACAGTTTGGGTGGAGCTTACCGATTGAGTAATATCTGGCCTCCATGGCAACTAGGTTAGGGCACTAGGGGAAAAGAGAGTGGGTGTTTTGGAGCCAGGATGCCGGCTGCTATGTAGAGAGAGTAAGAAGTCGGGAGGAGAACGTTGGAAACAAAACAAGAGAAGAAAGTAAAGAACTGAGTGTGTGTGTGTGTGTGTGTTTGTGTGTCAGATAGAGAGAGAGGAAAGCAATGCCATGTGCCACATTACCCTGCTGGTATGGAAGAGAGGAGACAGAGTGGCACAGGGGATTGAAGAGGAGCAGGTGGAGGAGAGCTGCCATCCAGGATCCAATCAGAGAAAAGAAGCTCTTGGAAATGCAGTGAAATGTATGTGAGGATCCCAGAAGTCTTTTGCTCTGTAGCAAGAAGCAAGAGTGATCGCTCGTCTTTTCCCAAAACAGCAATGAGGAAAAGGTGTAAGAACCATGGGGGAAATGATCTGACTGCAGTCAAAAGTGAGAAGAAAAGATGAACAGGCATCACACAGGCACTGTTAGCTGTCACAGAAACCTACAGACATGCACACCAGGGCATTGAGTACAGATTCACCTGAGGCTCCGGTGGCAATTTCATTTTGCATGTAGTCAGGCATAGACCATATTTCTGATGGCAGACACAATTATATATATACAGAACTTGAAACAAGACCCACAATCAAACAAAATAAAAAGCCATATACATCCAAGCATTAAAGTAGAAAAGCAACATCTGAGTGGAAACTAACACCACTGGTGAGTGCAACACCGCCACTGAATGAATGTTGGAATGTCACAGTAGAATCACAGAACAAAAACAAGACTATGAATACAGAATATTTCAACATATCAGTGTAACATGACACGCAAAACATAGGTGTGCTTTCATGATTGCATAAATCAAATAAAATCATCTCCAATAATTTAAAATAAATGACGACACATGAAACTCAAAAGCCATTTCAACTCCTCCCAGCATAGACAAAACATACACTCAGACATGCACATTAAATTAAATTTGAAATATGACATCTCCATGAACTTCAAACGTAGCTCTAGAAAAGAACAGGGTTACCTTACCGAACTAAAATAAATACATGACAATGCCCACTTTAGCGTCTAAAGGAAACGACTCGATCACAAAAGAGAAAAGTGGTCTACAGACATTCAAACCCCCTTAAAGTAGAGGTAAATGATTTTAGCAAGAAAACATTCTGATCTATTTGGATAACGTTTTAAAAATCCAGTCTCTGTGGCTGCACCAGGCTTAGCAAACAGGATGGGGAAACAAAATTCCACTTGCTTTTCAATCATGCTCGGCTTTGGACGGAAGGGCTTCAGTCTGTTTCGGTTCTGAGATTTTAAATTGTTAGGTTCAGCAAAAAACATTTAGCTTTCTCGAATATTACAGATGTGCCCTTTAAACAGAGTTCAATTTGCAAACCTTTCAGTGTTTAAGACATGAGGATATTCACAAACTAGCTGGAATGTTGGTTTATATTAATAGTAAGTCAGCCTTTGTTTATACAACATACACAGCAATTCAAAGTGCTTCAGACCAGTGCTTTTACTAGCTGCTGTGGATTCATGTGATAAATGTTAGAAGTTATTTACCAACTGATCAACATTCAGAAATGTCAGTTCAACCTTTTTCGTTTTTGTTTTACCCCAGTAAAGCATGGGCATCCACACCGGTAAGTGCAACAGTACATCAGCCTTAGAAATATCACTGGACTAACATGAAGGTTGTTTCATCTCCCAGTGCTACCAAAACTAAACAAAAATACATTTAGTTAGAATTGAAACCTACAGTCACATAAACATACATGCAGCATGATCCCCTGCAGTCAAGAGGGTTTATGAAGTGCTTATTGACTGAAAGTGGAGCTCAGTTGGAGGACTTGCTGATCGCACTGGCCGAGCGTCTGAGTTTTCCTGAAACTCGGTTCCTGGAGGCACGTGGCATGGTTGGTGAAGCCTGCTCGGTGGACTCGCTGATCGTCACAGAAATGCTTAGCTCAGCGCTCGTGCTGCCACTCAGGGAGCCTGAAGAATGGCAAGCAACAGGACAAACATCAGGTAATATGGTGAGCTGAGAATCATCTGAACATGTCTGCTAATGCGGCACGGTCATTACCGCTCTGGAGTCTCTTAAGGTTAGAAGTGACTCAAACCAATGAGACAAATCCTTAAAGTGAAACAGTCACACAAACAGAAAAAAATATGGTAGTTTTAGACACTTTACTCTTGATTCTTCAGTGTACTATTACTGTAATCTTAACCCTGATGCCTTTGCACAGACAAATCATGCACTACTGTTTTCGGCTTGGTTTTGCGCAGCCTTATTACTCAAAAATTATTTTGTAGTTAAATAATGGGTTTATTTTTTCCAAATCACAAATATACTGCAAAACTGTAAAACTATAGATTTTACAAAAGCAGTAAAAAGTGACCATTTTTCTTTTAAGTCTTATATATTCTGATAAAGACTTACAACCTGTTAAAAGCATAAGCAAACATGTTCAGCACAGCATTGGATACATTTGTGAAAACAGGTAGCAGAAAAAAAAATCTGCACGTCAGGTTAAAAAAAACAAACAGAAAACCAAGGACAAACCATTGCAAATTTCCTAACTTGCTTGATGTGCTGCAAAAACGGATCACGGATGCTGACTGAAATGTATTTAAAAAAAAAAGAGAACCGAAACAAAGCAAAACAGATTCCAATGAACTTCAAAAAAATTCAATATAAACAAATATGAAATAATGAAAAGATTTACACCTTGAAAAGACGGCATCTGCTTGGCTATTTTATTCCTGTCTTGCTTTCCGTCTTTTTTTTTCATGGGCATCTCAAATTACTGAGAGCAGATGGTGTGGGGAACATGCACTTAGCGGAGAGGACCACAGCCTCGGC
>JAUZSV010402067.1:0-11089 GCA_034780495.1 Parotocinclus cesarpintoi | reverse complement strand
ATACACACACACATACACACACACACATACACACACACATACACACACACACACATACACACAGACACACACACACACAGACACACACACGCAGACACACACACGCAGACACACACACGCACACACACACACGCACACACACACACGCACGCACACACACGCACGCACACACAACTGGGCTCATGTTCTTTCCAGGTCACTTTCACTGACAAAGTCACACTTTGTTCCACTGTTACTGCCAAACTTTGCATGGAAAGTTTCCTGATTTAGTTTGTGGAGGCTTTTTCTCTCAAAAACCTAGACATCCTGTATGATTTTAACACATATAGCGCTAATAAACAGCATAATTAATTCAAAAGTCTGGTTGATGTAGTGTCAGCTTAGAAATACAGTGGCTCTCCACACCGGTTCCCTCCCACAATCCAAAGACAGCCCTTTAGAACCACTAGGGAAACTGAACTGCAAGAATATTTGCTATATATATATATAAACAAAATTAATTCAACTTAAATAAAAAAAAAAAATTCTTTAGTTTTAATTTGTTCCCCATTGATCATCTAGTGGCCCCTTTAGCACCAATGGTTAAATCACTTAATCTATTTAGTTTTTAATTGGCTTATATGCACAGTTGTGTTCTTATATGACTGATTGGCAAGTGGATACTGCTACAGTTTGCCCAAGTACGATGAAGAAGATTTTAGACAATTTTTGTACACTTTTAAACAACATCTGTATGGTGTGTGTTTTTATATAAAAATAAATTCACTGGCAACTGGGCTGGTTTTTTTTGCATATCACTATGACATTTTCTCATTTCTTACGCAGTGCTGATTACCCAGATCTGCGCAAGCACAACAACTGCATGGCATCTGCTCTGACCCCTGCCATCTATGCACGCTTAAGGGACAAGGTCACCCCAAACAACTACACTCTGGACCAGTGTATTCAGACTGGTGTGGATAACCCTGGGCATCCCTTCATTAAGACTGTTGGGATGGTGGCTGGTGATGAGGAGAGCTATGAGGTATATTAAAGATGTAGTCTTAAGTGTTTGCATTGTTTGCTTGCTTTGTTTTCTGCCCATAGGAGGAATCTTTAACGTGTCGCTTTTCATCAATAAGCTCGAGTTTAGTTCATAGTAGAGTCATTGCACCGAATGGATGCCATTTGCTTGTGGTAAAATTCTACTTTTAATAAAATCTACAAATTAATTAATCATTTAAATTAATTACTTATTAATGTAAATTATTACATTAATGAACAACAATTAACTAATACACATTAGACCATGGACAGACAAAAAAAATCTATTAATTATATACCTTAAATGAAATGAATAAAAACACCTTGTTTCTTACAGTTAAATATATTAATTATATTATCTATATGTGAAATATCCTGCCGATAGAAATGGTGCTCTTTCGGTGGAATGAGACTTCCATAACACTTTGTGTTATTAAGTACAATTGAAATTTTTAGATGTTTGCCGACCTCTTTGACCCAGTCATCAAGGACAGACACAATGGCTATGACCCAAAGATCATGAAGCACCCTACGGATCTTGACAGCTCAAAGGTGAGGGTACTAAACACCTCCAACCCTCTTTAAATAAACAACAAATCAGTGCAGCAAACTAAAAGCACAAGCCCTGTATAACTAATATTCTATGGATTGTTTGTGTTTCTCTGATCCAGATCACCTCTGGGATGTTTGATGAGAAATACGTGCTGTCATCCCGGGTGCGTACAGGTCGCAGCATCCGTGGCCTCAGCCTGCCCCCAGCCTGTTCTCGCTCCGAACGCCGTGAGGTGGAGCGTGTGGCGGTCCAGGCCTTGTCTGGCCTTAAGGGAGATCTGTCAGGGAAATACTTCAGTCTGACTGAGATGTCTGACAAGGATCAGCAGCAACTCATCGACGTAAGCCGCTCAAAGACATTCTGATTAGAAGATTAGAATTCGCATTAGAATCCAAGACCTAATATCTTCTGTACGTCAATATCTGTGAACTTTTCACCCCCTGCAATTTGTGAAAAATACTTAACATTAGCATTGCTGCTCTTATTTCATGCTGGCTTACCTCAGGAGCACTTCCTCTTTGATAAGCCAGTGTCTCCTCTCCTCATCGCAGCTGGTATGGCCAGAGATTGGCCTGATGCTCGAGGAATTTGGTAAGGCATAGATGTAGTTATTAGAGACTTTAAGCATCTGCCGAAATAGCTCCTGTGATTGAACGCAGTTCTGGGTTTATGCTGTAAAGGCCACAGAATCCAAGGTCATGGTCCAAAACTCCTATGTGGCAGCTTTTTAGACAGGTGCCTAGTGGAATACAAAGCAAAATTACCACCCAAATAACAGGGCAATGCTGTGTTTTGGTGTGAATACAATTACCAAGAGAAATTCTATTTCACAAAATCTAAAAATTCTATGGCGCTGTTTTTCAGTGGAGCATTGTCGCAAAGCAGCTTTACAATTTAGAAACCCCCAAATGAGTCAGTCTAGGGCAATAGTGGCAAGAGAAAACTCTTTCAATATTATAAGGAAGAAGCCCTTGGAGAACCAAGTCTCAAAATGGGAGTGGGTGGCCTAGGTGTTATATGTAAGAATTCTATTAAGTTGTGTAATAAGTAAGTCTATAATAGTTTATTACAGTTTAAATAAGGAGAAACCCGAAGACATATGAACACAGATAAATATAATAATTAAATATAATAATAATCATATATTTAATAATACATATCATTATAATAAAATAAGAATATGTAGACTATGATAAATTACACTGAATATGATATTATAAAGAATAAAATAAAATAGAGAAGTAAAAAAAAGACAAAAAGTGTACAAAAATCTAGATAATTAAATTATTGAAAAAAAAAGCAGAGAGAATTTTCATATCGGCATTGTTTTAGGCCTATATACAGAGTAGGAAATTGTGTCCTCATTTAAAAAGTTTTGTTAATGTTGTGAGGAATGGAACTGATGATGGAAGAACAGATTGAGTGGAGCCAGAGCAGAAGAATATCCTGGTGTGGGACTGGAACAGAACATCTTCTGGTAGAGAAAACAGAAAATGTAGTTAATGATGCTAAGAACACACAGTCTATTAACAAAACACAAGATTATCATGATAATCCATCAGCTAGATTTTCAATTTAATTAATGCCTCTACGTTTTGTATTAATGTGACAGTACAAACATTACCACAGAGATTTACGTTTACAGAATTTAGCAGACGCCCTTATCCAGAGCGACTTACAACCGACATATTCTTACAAATCAAGCAATTGTAAGGACCCAACTGTTGCAGCTTGGCAGAAGTGGGATTTGAACCCTGAACCATCAGTGCCTTAACCACTAGGCTGCCACAGTCCCACAAATTACCTCAATTAGAATCATTTACATTTAAGTCATTTAGCAAGAGCCCTTATCCAAAGCGACTTACAATTAAGACAATCGAAGCAATTTTGTCTTAAGGGCCTTGCTCATGGACCCAACTGTGGCAGAGGTGAGATTTGAACCCTGGACCTTCTGGCTCTTCTGGTCCAGTACCTTAACCACTAGGCCACCACAGTCCCAGAGATAAGTGAGCTTACCTGAGTATACAACGTCCCAAGACTATACCAGTCCCAAGACTACTTTGTACATGGAGACACTGGTTTTGTTTCACTCAGCCAACTCTTGTTTTTAACTGCCAGTGTCATTGTGTAGTCTACACCAGTGTACCTATAACTCAAGCCATAAATGCTTAGTCTTATTATCACCTCACTGAAAAAAATGCTGTTCAGCTTGCATCACTGTGCACATAGTGCAGCTAGTTTTTCATGACACTGCCCTGCCCTCCTTTCTCACTTTTGTTCCTGTTTGGTCTGTCCATCCCAGGATCACTTTTTGTTTGACAAGCCGGTCTCCCCCTTGCTGACTTGTGCAGGAATGGCTCGCGACTGGCCTGATGCCAGAGGAATCTGGTATGGTGCATGACTTGCACCATCAGTGGCTACCTATAGACTGCATGTACATTAGTTTATCACATTCCAGCCCTATGATACTAACAAAAAACTACACTTCTAACAAAAATTAGGAGGGTCTTTCATTATGGGATATTTTGTTTTGAAATATCCCCTAATTCTTGTGAACAGGATATAATATCTGATTTATATTTCTTTCTAACGCACAAATCTAATAGAGCATGCAGATTTGCTTATGGTGCGGTGATTAGGTTCTAGCACTAATGGACACATTATTTCACAGGCACAACAACGAAAAGACATTCTTAATCTGGATCAACGAGGAGGACCACACCCGCGTCATCTCCATGGAAAAGGGGGGCAACATGAAGAGGGTCTTCGAGAGGTTCTGCAGAGGGCTGAAAGAAGTATTTCAAAGTCCTTTGATATCATTCATTACCATTTTCTCACACGGCACATGCTATATTGATGTGTTTATGTTATCTATAATGTTCTATAGGTCGAGAGGCTGATTCAGGAGAGAGGCTGGGAGTTTATGTGGAATGAACGACTGGGCTACATCCTGACGTGCCCCTCTAACCTGGGCACTGGACTCAGAGCTGGAGTCCATGTCCGCCTGCCGCTCCTCAGCAAGGTACTGCCAAACGGGCCGAATCGTTGAACCATTTGCATGTATGTGCTTTTAGAATGAACTGCATGCCAAAAGTGAGATGACATTCAAACTGGAAATATGACGACAAATATTATATGAACCGAAGCATGCACACACAACTGGCAATATTTTGTAGAGCAGAAAAAGGTACAGTATTGAGTAATATCGTTGCTAAATAAACTAAGCAAAATGATCTGCCTGTCACTGTAATTTTTACAGTTAAAATAATATTATTACTACACCACAATGGGATGAACACACATCGAGAAAGTTCTCCCTTCTTTTTTTTACTTAGCAAATATACAAATCACAAAGAATAACATTTTCTTCATTGGCTGAACATTCTCGTCTTGTAAAGCATACCCCAAACAAATTAATAGTTTTAATTAATGTCCTTAGTGATCATTAAAATGATTAAATTACTTAGTTATGATTTATCAACACTTCGTTGCTTCTCTGGAGTTTATGAGTTTATGGAGTTTATCAAGCTGCTTTCAACTTCAATCAGCTTTGCAGAATTGAGCCTTATTCGTCTCATTCCAACAATAATTAAATGTTATAGCTTAACATACTGAGCTTTTGCACCACTTTACCACAAAAGGTACTACTATAGGTTAGGAACAGGAACTTCCCTGTTTTCACCATTGGCAGTTCTGCTGTTTGAAGTGGGGGAAAGCTGCAGGCAGTGTCTATGTTACAGAAGCCAGTTACTTTCTACATAAACATGTATGGTGGACATTACAAGGACTATTAACTCCCTTTTTATTCAGGGGAGACGTGGATGGTCAAACTTGTAGTCACTGACCCTGGCTGATCCCTCTAAAACCACCCATGCCTAAGAAACTGGGCCTACAAGTGGATAGCACTGATGGCTCACAGCAACAGAGGTGCTGACCCTGGACACTGTCTGTGTGGAGTTTGCATGTTCTCCCCATGTTTGTGTGCATTTTCTCCAAGTACCATTGCAAAGATGCATGTTACTTTTTTTTTTAACTTTTTATGTGCTTGAAGAGTGCAATTGCCTTGCTCCAGTCATGGATAGATCCACCATGATGTTAATAAACGTATAAACCATGCCTATGTGCCAGGCGCATAGAAACATAGCTAATCATAGACTTGTTATTTACGTTGTTGAGTCAAGGGTAAAACTGGAGCAGAGTGAGTTTAAAATAGTGTAGCTTAGGATACCTACTAACAACATGATACTTAATGTCATAAGTTTTATAAAATATACCACAAATCCCTGTGAAGCGTAATGATATGTCTATACAGTGCCTGTGTTTTTTATATGTATGTATATATATATATATAATTATTCATATTAGTGTCTGCAAATGTTTTAAACTGTAGTTAACACTAGCATTGTTAAAGTTATGATAGTTCTAAATGACACCATTTGTGGTTAATAGATTGAAGTTCGATGTTTGGGGGAAAAACAGAATGAGGATTAAGGGTGGACAAAATGGGGCTTGGATGGAGGAGGACATTTTTATGAGAAAAAAGCTAGAAAGATGATAAAGATCTGAACACATTTTTAGTAAGAACCATGCTAATCATTGTAGATTATTAAAAGCACAGCAAATATTTACAGGAACTATATGGAAAAAGATATTTGAACTGACTGTACTGTGTTCCTTCTTTATCAGGACCCTCGCTTCTCTAAGATCCTGGATAATCTCAGGCTACAGAAGCGTGGCACAGGGGGCGTGGACACTGCTGCTGTGGGTGACACTTTTGACATCTCTAACCTCGACAGGCTGGGCAAGTCTGAGGTAAATTGCTTTCATGTTTTACAAAGTCTTATCCTCTCTTAAAGGCGTTAATGGGATTGATGGATTGACTGGAGGGTAGACTTATTATACTGGGCAGTACAGTGGTATTTAAAGACTCCTATAGTCAGGTGACTGCTTTGTAGTACCTGTAGAGGCTTGTCCAGACTTACCAGTGGCATGGAATTGAATAAACATGTCCATTAAACCATTACATAACCATCAAGTAACTAGATTGCAATAATTTGGATGCCCACATGGTCTGTCATTTAAGGATATACTTCCTGTCATTCCCACACTATTCTCTGTGGAGTTTAGTATTATAGTACATCTGTATGTGGCAAACCAGTCTTATTACCACTAAGGTGTTTTTAAAGCAGACAGGCCAGAGGAGCTCATCTAAAACTCGAACCTTTCGTTTGTTCCAGGTTGAGCTGGTTCAGTGTGTGATTGATGGGGTCAACTATCTGATTGAATGTGAAAAGAAACTGGAGAGAGGCCAGGACATCAAAATCCCAGCACCCACTACCCAGTTCAGGAAATGAGCATCTTCCATCAGAGAGCGTCCAGCTGGGAGCTAGGCTGATGAGAGACCCACAGGCCATGCCCTCTGCAATCTTCACTACTACTGCAGGTCTTACTGGTTATCCAGCCTCAATAAAGCCTTCTGATAAAATGCCTCTGTGTGTTTGGTGTTTTTTTCTCTAACGCTTTCAAACACTAATGCAATATGGGAAATGGTTTTGAAATGATGTGAACTAGTCGACGGGTGACAAATTGCTGTTTGTGTTGAGCCCCTTTTTATTACAATAGTAAGGGATACACATGATGAAAGAACACGTTAATCCATAAAAGAATACCATAGGCATCGTTGCAACAGTAATTTTTAAGATGTTATGACATATTTCTTTGGAAATCGCTCTTCATTTCAGCTGATCCTTGCCATTTGTTTACTACTGAACACCTCGTTGCTAGGATTTAATTATTTAATCCAGTACCTACAATGTGCACCAAACCCCACACAGGGGTGTCATTAAACCCACTTTACTAGGGCATGTGCCTCAATAAAGTTTTGTTCTGTCAAACTAAATTTCACAGCAAAAAAAAAGTAAGTTTAAACCTGAATTGCTGAGCAAAACTACAGGAAACGCCATGCAACTTTACTACAGGCACTACATTTCCCTTAATGCTTTAGCATCTTTACAGATGCTTTTGGAAGCACAAAAAAAGACACTTACAAATACAGTATTTACAAAAAATGTATTGATAGCTCATAGTTATATAACTGTATAATCCACCAAAAGCACGTATGATCACTAAGGCATCATTCATATTTTTTATAGGTATAGATTGTTATTATAAACAGTTCATGCAATTAAGAATAAAAGAAGAAGAATTTGTTCTCAATAACACCCTTTTTAGTGATTAACTGGCTTTCATGCCCAGTTCTGCCCCCATGACTGATTGGCAAGCAGAGGGATACAGCTGTGCCCCTCTAAATTCTGTTTAGTGGCCCAGTGCAACAAGTAGTCTAGAAACACCCCTGACCCCACACGTTATGGCTGAACAAATTGTAGCTTTGGACTTTTATTCAATAAAAAAAGTCCATCAAGTACCTGGACAACCTGTTAAGTATTAAGGCTGATTCATTTGAGATGGGATGTAAAGGTTGGTCAAATGATTGATGAGTGGTTAAATTATTATTGGTGTCTTAAAGGATTTGGTCGGAGATCAAATGTGCAATGCACTGAATACGTCAGGGCAATACAATCTTGCCTTGTCATTTAATTCATCTCAACTCTATTAACCTATTTTCTATCATTTACACTGCGTGCTGTATCTAATACAGTTTGTTAATGAACAGTTATACTGGTCCACACACCATGACCTAACCTGTCTTGTCTAATCAGCAGAAAGCTAAGACTTTTTACTGGGATGATTTCCTCTTCTGCAAGTGGATTAATGACGTGTGCCTCATAATACCATTACAAGCCCATAGTGGAGCACCCATAGGTTTGCTCTGGCATGGGGGCAGGGAGAGTGTAATGTAATAGGAGACTCAGAGAGGAAATTATCATTTTATAATAAACTCTGACCAGTGGTCCTTCTCTAATGCAAAACTAATTTCATATCAGTGCCTGATGGTGACCCCCTGAATAAGTGACTGTCAGTGTGTAACATTCAGAGTGACTCTGAACACGTAGACCAGGGCTTGGAAGGAATCCAGGTGTATTTATAGCAGGCTGTTGCATGCACTCGCAGCAATGTTAGGAGCGAATGAAAAAGTAAGCTGTTTTAATAACAGTCACCAATGGACCCTGGGAGCAATGTGAGTTTCCTCCTTTATTTTTTCTAAATGGATCCAGAGACTATTTTAAATACTAGACAATTGTTAAGTGAAGGATGAAGGAAAGTACACTGCTCAAAAAAATTAGGGGATATTTTATTGGGGATATTCCATTTTGACATATTCCCTAATTTTTGTGTGCAGTATATATGCGTTACTGACTTTGATTTCCATGTAAGCTTGTTCCCATGCATGTGAATATGCATTTTCCTAATAATACATATATATTATATATTTACAATGTATATAGATCCTATATATGGACAATCCTTGAAACAAATGGGTTCTGCTATGTCAGCCACACCTACCTCTAGCAGGTGCATAAAATCAAGCTTACAGCCATGTAATCTTCAGAGACAAAACGTTGACAGTAGGATGAATCACACACAAGAGCTCAATGTTTGCCTGCCATTGGATACTACTCTCCAGTGATTCAGCTGATCAGATTTGCAACATGCTACAGGTTGGTTTTAAGTGTAGTGTCCACAGAAGCTTACACAAAGAAGCTACGAAATGCAGAAGCACATACAGTTAAAAAGATAAGCCAAACACTGATTGTTAATTGTGTGTTCCAAATTGCTTCAGATCAACAATATGACAATGTTTACAGCAACTGAGCTGGTTTTTATGGCCAAGTGGTTCCACACAATTCTAAGATAACCATGCACAGCAGGTTTAAACTTTAGCGATGCAGAACACACTGCCCCTGAACTCTACAGTGAAAATGCATTCTCTGGCTGTCAAATTGAGATATCATTAAACCAACGTGGAATTGTTTCATATGACACATGTTCACAAGTTACAGTACACTCACATGTACTGTAGAATATATCCACATTTACATTTAGAAAATGATCTTATCCAGAACAACTGAAGGAACCGTGATGCAAGTAATTGCTGATGTTTGAGCATTTATTACCACTTAAGCTGGAGGGCGGCACGGTGGGTCACTGGGTAGCATCCCCACCGCATAGCAAGACGGTCCTGGGTCCTGTCTGCATGGAGTCTGCATGTCCACCCTGTGTCTGTGTGGGTTTACTCTGGGTATTCCGGGTTTCCTTCCACAGTCCAAATACATGCGTGTTAGGCTAATTGATTACTCTAAATTGGCATTGACTTGAGTATGTGTATATATAGGACTAGTCCTAATATAACCTTGTGTGTGTTGCTGACATGGCCACTAAGGCCAAAGGCCAGTGGCAATGTTGAGTAAACCGAATAAGCTATCCAGAGACTTACAACCAGCTTCTGAGTTTGAGGGTAAGGGCACACACAAGAACAAAAACCAAGAACTTGAAGGTATAGGGAAAAAAATAATAACAACAAAAGAAGGATAGAAGAAGCATTAACTTAGTTATTGTTAGAAGTGGTGAGTCTTCAGGCTTATGTGGAAAGAATAGAGACTGTGTGTAGTTCTGACTGGTGTGGGCAGCTGGTTCCACCAATGAGTAGTCAGAACACTGAAAAACATCGGGTCTCAAAGAAGGATACACCAGACACTAAATCTGTATACCTGAGGACAAGAGAATCGTTCATATTACAGTCACTTACCTACACTGTGAAATACGTTACATAAATTAGAATTTATCCACATTAACCGTAGAATAAACTACAGTAAATTCATCTGTACTGTAGAATGAATTATGGTGTCGTTTTACTGTCGAATAAATCACAGTGTACATTACATATATAGTACGATAACTATTGTATATTGTTTATATATTGTAACTACATTACATGTGGTGCAGACTATATTACAGTATACTTACACATAATGCAGAAAGTAGTACAGCATATTAATATGTACTGCAGGATAAATTATGGTACACCTTTACTACAGAATAAACTACAGTGCGCTCATTTGTACTGCAGCATAGTTAGCAGTGGTTCCCATAGTAGGGGTGCGCCCCCTAGAGGAGCAAAAAAAAAATCTACAAAAGGGGGCACTGACAAACAAAAGTTTGGGAAACGCTGCATTGCATTAGACTCACTTTCCACTTTCCTAATAAAATACAGTACTCAAACACTGCAGAAAATACCGCACACATATAACATGTTCTAAATTACAATGTACTCACATACAAGGCCAAGTTACAGGATACTCACATTTACTGCAGAGTTCATACTTTACACTCACAGGTACTGTACATTATATCAAATTATACTACGATTAGCACAATAAGTATATTTTATGTTAATGATACACCTGCAATGTGTTGTATTCATGTATAATTTTACAAAATCCATATGTCATGGGGAATATCAGCTTTAATTGTGTGGATGATTACACTGGTCAACAAATTTTCAAAAGTTGTTTGTTTCTGAAATGAAATGAGTCATTCCCTAATGATTTTTAT
>JAUZSV010401957.1:0-11090 GCA_034780495.1 Parotocinclus cesarpintoi | reverse complement strand
TTAACCCACAATTGCTTGGATTGTAAGATTGTCTAAGTTGTAAGTCGCTCTGGATAAGGGCGTCTGCTAAATGCTGTAAATGTAATTTTTTCAAACACTGATATTTTTCAAACACAGATATTGTCCTGATATAAAATAAAGATATAAAATACTGTTGGTAAGTTACTCGCAATACTGAATGTAAATGGAGGTTGTAGGTAGTATTGAAGTTAATCACCCTAGATCACTTTGGTAGCAAGAAGCTAAATCTACTCATGCAGTGATCCCTGATAAAATACTGTAGAAGCCAGTGGTTTGGTTATTAAGCTATGGTTTTGTAAACCTCAAAGAATGAACTCAACGTATTCTGATCTATTCACTTTTTTTTGCACGCTTTTATATTGTTAAGAGGGAACGAGCACTAGAGTTTGAACCTAGCATTCCTGTGCTCTTAATAAAAACAGCTGGTGTTGACTGTTGGCCTGCTGGCGGTGGTGGTCTACCTGTACACTGTAGTGGCCTTCAACTTCTTCCGCAAATTCTACAACAAGAGTGAGGATGAGGATGCACCTGACATGAAGTGTGACGACATGATGACTGTGAGTTACAGCCAAATTGTTTGTTTGTATCTAGATTGGACATGCTTCTAACCCTGGAGCTTCTACAAGGGTTATATTTAATAATTGAACTAAGCTCAGTTATTGGCTAATGGTCTCCCATTACCCAATCATATAACCAGATTGCAAGAGTTTAGCAACAAGGATCCTGCCTGATTTCAGTAATCAGATTTGTTGTTTTAGCAATGTTATTTCCAGCATATATAGCATATACAGTATATACATGCCAAAATATCTAACTTGCATTTGTCCATCCATAATACTCTTTTCCACTGATCTACAAGAAAGTCTCTCCATTAATTCTTCTTCTTAAAGCCTATGACATGGCCCATCATGTTGAATTTGTAGCAATCGCAAACTTGCAAAGCATACTAGCACAGTCAGATCAAAAGTGCAAACCAATACAGATCCTTAAGCAAGGCCCTTAACCCAACATTGCTTCAATTGTAAGATCGTATCAATTGTAAGTTGCTCAGGATAACGCTGTCTGCTAAATTTCGTAAATGTAAATATATTTGTTGCAGACTGTATGAATACAAGATGTTTTGTTTTGTCTGGTGAACTTTATTTCTTTTGTTAATATACATCAATTTTGTGTTACAGGCCTGCAACACATTTCCAAAAACATTGGAACAGGGGCATTTTGGGCTAGTAATGAGGTAAAAACAACATCTAAATAAAGGTGTGAATACTTTGGAAGTCACATCATTATTTAGCATGTTTTAACCTCATTTCTACTCCGTATCAACCTTTTCTGATTTTGGGTTATAGATAGTTCTGCTCTTGAGGTTTATACATAAACACTTTATATTCTGTTTAAGCTATGAACCCGATTATTAAAAGATCTGACATGTAAACACAGCCATTGTCACCAGTTACAGTAAAACCATCGATCACCCTTTATCACTCTGCTTTTCCTTAGTGCTACCTGTTCCATATGTATGTGGGTGTCAGAGCGGGTGGAGGCATTGGCGATGAGATCGAGGACCCTGCAGGGGACCCTTATGAACTTTACCGCATCCTCTTTGACATTACTTTCTTCTTCTTCGTCATTGTCATCTTGTTGGCTATCATCCAAGGTAAGCGGCTTGTCCTGAAAGATGGCAGGATGTACAGGACACAATTAGTAAAGACCTGGACATAAACAGAACTCTAATGGGTCTGGTGCTTACTGGTAAACAAGGTTAGTGAATTCATTTCAAAGTTTTATTCACATATCCATCAGGTGATCCGGAGAGAAGTAATGTTTATCTACCAAAAACATTCAAAGAGCATTAAACACTATTGATCTCTTCCTTTACATTTCAATATAGGTTTGATCATTGATGCCTTTGGTGAATTGAGAGATCAGCAAGAGCAGGTGAAAGAGGACATGGAGGTGAGTGAAATAGTTTTTTATTTTATTTTATTTATTTATCATTTATTTGTTTTTGATTTTCTGTTTACTGTTTTTTATGTCGTTACCCCAACTCTAGACAAAATGTTTTATCTGTGGGATTGGAAATGACTACTTTGACACCACACCACATGGTTTTGAGACACATACTTTACAAGAGCACAACCTGGCCAACTATCTGTAAGTGGAAACTCCAAAACATGTACAGATGGATCATCAATAACTCAATTGGAATGTTTTGAATTGTAGTGAATGGACAATTTCCAGTTAAAATGGTAAAATCCTGCACTCTAGCCACCTTAAAACAACATCTTCTTGTGTTTCTAATGCCAGGTTCTTCTTGATGTATCTTATCAACAAAGATGAGACTGAGCACACAGGTCAGGTATGTTGTACCAGTCCTTCCATTTTTATGGCTCAAATGGGGCATGACCAGAAAAATCGCTACATACATGTTTTAACCCAATAAAAAACAATACCAGTAACCATTAATAGTCATGGAAATGCACTATTCTGTCTGTGCTGTCCTCAGGAGTCATACGTGTGGAAGATGTATCAGGAGAGGTGTTGGGACTTCTTCCCTGCAGGAGACTGCTTCCGCAAACAATACGAGGACCAGCTGGGCTAGAGGGGGCGCTGCTGCTCTCTGCCCAAATGCAAATGAGATTACTTAATACGAACCACAAACTACCTTATTCAGATGCTGCTGGCTATTCTTCCAACAAAAGCTCCAATATATGAGACTTAAGTGCTTTTGGTTTTAAGTATACTGCTCACAAACATTAGGGGATATTTCCAAATGAAATATCCCCTCATTTTTGTGAGCAGTGTATAATGTAAACCCATACAAAACCATACATACAGTCCTATGAAAACATTTAGGCAGTCTAGGTCAAGTTGCAGATTTTCGAATTCACTTGAATTGGCTAGCATAATATGCAGAAATTTAAATTTAACAGTTGTTCCTCCAAATACTAAATTATAGACTAATTTAACGTATTGGAAAATGTTTAAAAAACAATTTAGTGATGTATAAAACTTGGTGCACATAAAGGTTATTTTAGGTATCTTTTGAGATGATCCACTTGTGTTTTGTAAGATCTCAAATTACAACCTAATGAGAATTAAATTCTACACCACATGTAGACATTGCCAGTGGCATGGTGAAGCAAGTAGCAAGTGGCAGGACTCCACCTGTGTGGAGATTGCATGTTCTCCTCGTGTAGATGTGGGTTTTTTCTTGGTATACCGGTTTCCACCCACATCCCAAAAACAGTAATTAGGTCAACTGGTCTGTCTACATTGGGTATAAGATTTAGTTCCTGCATTGAGATGTGCTACCGGTTCAGTTCTGGCTCCCTGCGCCCATAATTTATATTAAACAAATTTAAAAATGAACTAATTATTGTATACACCTCAGGGTGTTCTGCTTGTACCAAACAGCTTTGGGCTTCTCTAGGAAAAGGTTGTATTTTGGTCTTCAAAATCTTGTTCCTTCTACTGCTCTGTTAGGGTCAGTTCTGTTTAATCTGAAGTCGGCTGCTTAGAGGAGCTCATGGCTGCAATGTATATGCAGACTACCATGATCAGTTTGATAAATCACAGACTTCTCTTGTTCTTTTTGTAAAACTGAGGCCAACCAAGTAAGGTTCTGAGACTTTACAAAAAATAGTGGTTCATATTGAAATTATTTATATTTCAAATTAATTGATTGAAAACTGTGTTTAAAAATGTCAAATGTCATATTTATATTTGTTCCCTTGTCACTTAGAAAACCTACAAATTTGCATAGAACTGTAAATGGTACCAAACTGTCATATTTCATGAATGACCTTTGTTTTACTACCTTTTCGTTTGCTGGAATTCATATCCTGCACAGACTAAAGGAAAGTTGCATCAAACGCAGTGTATAAAACCTACCTGTTAGTGAATGCATGCTGGTGCAATGCTAACTGAAACCTCCAAGCTCTTACTCGTAAAATCACTATTATATATAATTTCTAGCTGAAGTGTTCCTTAGACATTGGATTCTCAAACACATTGAGTAAATGAACAAATATGCACAAGATCCTTTCTTGGTATTAGAAGATTGTTGAACTAATGATATGTAAATTGTGACTTTTGACTGTGCAAAGCCTTTTAACATGATACATTATGCAGAAGAGAGCTTCTTGAGAAACGGCTCTAATGCGCTCAAGTCAAAGTGCCTTTTGGAAACTATGCAAGCATTTTCTCATTTCTCATTTGTAGCACCCTGTATTTGTTTAGATTGTAGAAGTAACAGCCAAGTTCCTTTTGTTGCTTTTATTGAAGTTGTGCTGAGTGCGCTGCCATTTATGTTTCGTCTAGATTCTTTCAGTAGCCAAAACTGCCCTACATGCTTTTCTCCTTAAAAAGATCTATACAAGAATACAACACTGAGAACTTTAGGAAAAAATATTAAATAGAGAAAATGGTATCCCCTTACTGTGTGGCCATCTGTGTGTATGTATTTGCTTTTGTGAGTTAAGTTCTTCAAAAGAGGAGGACAAGAATACAATAAAAGTAATGAATTTAATACTTGTGAACGGGTATTTTCTGGATTGATGGTGTGCATCTGTACACTGATCTGTCCATAAGCATTTTAGCAAAAAGTGGCTCAGCAAAAAAAAAAAAAAAAAAACACAGAGCTGACATGGTGCTAGAAATATAACTTTTGTATGTCCCTTTTGCTCTCTGGTGTCAGTATTTGTATCAAAACTGAATTATTTATCTGAACTGCAAATTCCCAGTTAGTGATACATGTTTGTTTTGAACACATTTGCAAATTTACATTTATTTTTACATTTTATCTTTATCATTTTATCCAACTTCACCTACTGGACCAAAAGAGTATAAATCTAATTTGTTGTTTGTACTGTAGTTCCCTTAGGACTGGTCATATCATCAGACCTGCACTACTTTGTTGGAAACTACTAATTCTTCCTTCTAGAAGGAGAATGCATACCACTTTTAAGCATGGAAAAATCCACACAATGACTTGCACATTTACAACTTGAATTCACCTGTGGCCTAATACGACCATGATATTCTTTAGATAACCATCTTAGACTGACATAGTCAATTTAGACTGTTCCTACATAACAGTCAAAGGCTCAATTTCTGTTAAGCATATGGCAAATTAAAATAAATGTTCAATGTGACATTCGCTCTGACAATTAATGTTGAAATTGCTGAAACTCAGCCAGGCTTGGTTACCTGTTCAACTTAACTTTCACAAAGCTGTAATTGATTCTGGGACTTTGAGTTCTTTCCTACGCCTGTGTCGGATTTCCATGAAGCATGAAGGTAATACCTTACTAAATTAAGAGGAGCCCTTTTTATTTGTTTTAACAATCTAACAGCAAAACCTGGTGGAAGACCAACATCAAATACCATATTAACACCAAAAACAAAAAAAAGTAAATAATATCATGACCTTTACTCCTTATTAAGTATATGGGAATTCCAAATTTTGCACCTGCAACACTTTGGACAAATCAAGACTGGTGGTGGATTATTGCAAAAGCTCCTGATTGGACCACGCACACAGATTAAACCAGTTACAGTCAACGCTCATTACCTTGTGGAAAAGAGTGAGTGACTAGTCCCACAGTTTACAATGTTTCTTAAAGACTTTAAAGATTTTCTTAAAAATTTAACTTAAAACAGTAATGATTTTATGTGGAGTCAGATGGATCAGTATAACCCAGTGATGAACAGGACCATCCCAAATTATATCCACAAAAAGCACAGAAACCAGCGTGGCATAGCCAAGTTGAACACCTGTCATGTCACTATTAGTGCAGAAGCATTTTAGAAAAAGGGTCAAACTGTCATGGGAGACATTTTTCAGGGGCATCCTTGGTAGTATCGGCAAAATAACACTAAGAACAGTCACACTCTGCATGTTTTAAAACGGCATGATTTCATTGCCAGTGTTTGGGCAATTAAACAGCCTGCCTGCAGTACACATTTCCTATTTAATCAATATGTCATGTTTTGAAGAAGACAAGCAAAAACAGGGACCCTACCTACTGAGCCTACTGCTGACCCACTGAAGACTTCTATGACAGATGAACATTAGAATTTTTTTTTAATGATTATAAAATCTTGTTAACAGCTAAGGTTGCATTGCATATACTGTCATAACGTTTTGGGATTGAGGTTTTACATAAGCATACTAAAGGGTGTTTTAATGTGCAAAAAAAACCCAAAAGTAACCAACATCTGTCCGTGAGGTTGAAGTTACCATTCTTTAAAAAAGCAAAACTGACAAACACTGTACTACAACCTCATTAATTATGCCATTAGCTGATAATCAGAAGTGCCTCACTTCCTCAGGGTTTAACTCTTGTTCAGCTGATCATGCTGTCAAGCCAATCTTCAAGATCCTCTTCAGTCATATCCTGCTTCACTGCATCTGTTGTTTGCTTCTTCTCTTCATCCTTCTTCTGATTTCTTTCAGCCTCCTCTTGTAATTTCATCTGGTTAGCAGCAACCATCTGGTCTTCACTCTTTTCTACCACTGCAACCGCTGAAATGATCAGACATCAGCTTGAAAACAAATATATATTTCCACAATACAAACAATGGAATACATCTTCATGCTTACGTTTCTCTGAGCTAGCCAACGCTTCCTCTATTGTATTTGAGGATTCGGCTATAGAGAGCTCTGTGATTGGTTTCTGTAGCCCGAGGAGAAGATCCAGTTCCTCTTCAGCCTCATCTGCAGGGCTGATCACAGCAGTGGATGCAATGCTGGTCCCGAAGACAGGCTTCACAAGTTGGGACCCTCCAAAGCCTGGCTCTTGACCTGTGTGGGCTTGGGCTGGACGTCTCAATTTAGTACACAAATTAGAATTCACTTTAATTACTCCAACTGAGGGAAGTTCTACTGGGACTGAGGCCTGGAAAGACAATTCATGCCGACATAAACAAAAATCGAACAAGGAATAAGAGTTTAGTCCACCATATCTGTTGCATTTTATTACCTGAACAAGACTCTGTTCCAGGTTAAGCCTTTCATGCAGTGGAAGCTCCTGTAGAGAGCAAGCTATAGCTTCCAAGTTCAAGACAAGAGCAGGAACCTGCCAACAGGAACATGAAAATATGGCAGTCAGTCATCTATCATATTATACTATATACATATTATACTATATGTAATTTTTATATGATGGTAATGAAATACGGTAGTGTACAAAAGTCCTAGGCCACAAATAGATTTATTGTCTGTGCAATAGTAAAATGACTAAACGTGTAACATATTGTAACCACTGAACAAAAAAAAAAAAATCTAAATTGCATTCCTTACTCCTTAATACTTTTTTCACTGATCTTCATTCCAGTCTTTGAGTTTTACAATATATTCGCTTTTTCTAAATAAGTAGTTTCTTGGCTGCTACCCTTTCAAAAAGACCATTCCTGATCAAGCCTCTTCAGACTATAGAAGAGTCAAGAGTCAGATGCCATTATAGCTTGAGTGCAACAGGAAGTCACACTAAATACTTGCCACTGCAGCCTATAGAAGCTGGAGAAGCATTTTCCCCAGTTTAAAAATAAACTGCGTACAATTTTCCTGTATATTTTGGTTATTAAACCATCAACAAAACAACAAATCTAATGATGACATGGTGGCCTATGGTTTTTGCACGGAACTGTCTATATCACAATATAATAATTTGGAAGAACAGTTCTTGTCGGATCCTTTTCATATTCATTTTGAAATATGCCCTCATTTTTGTGAGCACTGTTTTTGGAACTATAGTTTGTAAACCTGCCAACATACACATGCAATAAAACAGTTACAAAACAGTCTTTCGTTATGTCTGTGGTCCAGATCTGCATAGTAAGTTATGGGTTTTAAAATACCCCATATGTTATAGCAGAACTTCAAATGGGAGTCTGGATAGCATGGACAGGATACCTGTACTCACACAAATAAACATTTATTATCAACTTCTTATCAGTGCCAATTTAGATAATACATTACCAAATGATAAAACAGTGGATTAAATGAGGAAGCATGAGGTCTCCTTCTTTGAGGAGACATTTTGTCACAGATAGAACTGTGGGACTGTGGTGTATGTCATATCTAGTCGCTTGGACACTCTACAAGAGGCGTCTACACATATAAATGACCTGTTTTGTGCATCAGGAATATTATAGTCCTCTGCTGCTTAGTTTGACTTTAGCAAGCGAGTAAGTGATATCCACATCAGTGTCAGTATACTTGACATGCACTGTTTTCACCACGCAATTCTATAGTGACTCTGCACACCGGTGTGACGCACACTGCTAAACTTTTGCCCCAGTACTATAATTAGCTAGCGTTTGAACTGTCAGCTTTGAGAAGCGTAGACTGTATTTGCTGCTTTCTGCATGCACACATTATTGATTATAAGTTGGAATAATATGGAAAAAGCAACTTAAAGCAGTGATTCTTACATTTACATGATCTGTACCTGCATAGTATATCATGCTTTGTCTGGTGAACTTCATTCCGTTTGTTAATAAACAACCATTTCTGCATTTCAGGCCTGAAACACATTCCAAAACAAATTCAGGACTGTAAAGTTACCACTTTGTAATTTTGTGCCATTGATTCTCAGAACACTTTAACAGACATTTTGGCACCAAGGATACCAAGTGAAGAAGTGTTGTTATTAGGTTGTTATTTTGTCCCATTCTTTCTTCAAACACATCGTAAGGTATACAACAGTATGGAATAACATTTTCCATTTAAAAATTCTCCACACATACTCTATTGGGGGCAGGCCAACACTGAAAGTATGCCAGTACAGTACCTATACCCTCTTCATGCTTTTGCAATGCGTGTGGTTTTGCATTGTGGTGTTGAAAATACTGGGCTGTCCCTGAAAAAATGCCATCTTGAATGTATACGTTGTTCTAAAATATTTGGGTGCTTTTCTGATTTAATGCTGCCATTGCAAAAGTGTAATCGTTTTTTGCCAAGGGCACTGACACAACCCCATGCCAGGACAAACCCTGGCTTGGGTCATTTTTGTCGTTGGTCTGAAGCATACATTCCATTTTTGTGTAAAAATGTTGTGGATACGGATTCATCTGATGTGTGATGGTCCATCCTAGATGCCGCTAAACCATGAGAATTTGATACTGCTTGTGGACATGGTTAACATATCGCTTCTTTTTTCACAAGTTGGCATTTGTGACTGTAACTCTGTACTGTAGTGCATGACAACGGTTTAAAAAAAGTAATTCCTCAGCTTTGTAGTTATATCAGCTACTGATTAATGATGGTTATTGATGCAGTGGTTTCTAAGAGACCGTAGATCACAGATCTTCAGTTTATAGCCCTGTGCCCTTGATTCATGACAATTCCAGTGGATTCCTTTAATTAATTAATAATATTATATTGAGGAATACTGTTTTCAAACATTTCAATAAATCCCTAAAACATTTATCTTCCCACCTTTACTCCTCGATGCCTTTTTTGGATACTACATTTGTACCAAAACAAAATAAATCAGCTGTTGACATTTAGGGCATTGAGCAGAAGCCCTCATCCAGAGCGAATTACAACCGATACAAGGGGTGGGAATCTCTAGGCACCTCACGATTGGATTACGATTCAGAGGGCAACAATTATCGATGCATCTAGATTCGTTTTTTTTCTAGTTTTTTTTTTCCTTTACCATATGACTTGAAACAAATCTATGGCGTCAAAATAGGTCCAAATGTTTCGAGAACCAATAAAATAATAAATTAAAAACCAGTTTATAAACAGAATAGTTCTGTTTGTAATTGTCTATTTTGAGTTTTGCGCCTTTTCTTTGTTACGTTTCTCTTAGTCTTGTTTCGCTTCAAAAAGTTTCTCGCTTTTTACCTTTGGACTCGATATGATGGGGGGCGGGATCTAGGCAATCATTGGCTGCTGGATTAAGCCCTGCCCACCAGCTCATTCTACAGAGCCCGCTACATCAGCGAAAGAACACCACTCTTTTACCTCGATTGGAAAATGGTCGATGATAAACACAGGGAAGCTGTGTGCTTATGTTTTCTCATATGTTTTCTCGTAGCTTGGCAGAGATTTGAAACCCAGAGTATAGTGCCTTAACCGCTAGGCCACCACAGTCCCAGCTGACATCAACTGTTCATATAATTTTGATTTTTCTCATTACTAGCCCTAAATTGTCTCCATTCCAACTTTTTTGTAATGTGTTGCAGACCTGAAATGCAGGAGTGAATTAATTTAATTTCAGACAAAACATAAACTATCTTCATACTGGTTCATACTGTCTTCAATTAAATAAAAGTCAATTTATTAATTTATTGTCCGCTTTCCTAGTCAGGGTCAGGGTCCCTGGTTTGAAGGCACAGGGCACCATCAACCTTAGATAGGGTGCCATTCCATCATAGGGCATATATTCTCACACTTACACACTAAGGGTTCTTTGGAAACATCAATTAATCTAGCAATCATGTCTTTGGAATGGAAACTGGAGTACCTGAAGAAAACAGGGTTGGGATTGAACCGGGGATCTCGGAGCTGTGATGCAGCAGTGCTAACCACTACATCACTGTAATACCCTAAATGTAAGACACTTTTTATTTCTATTTTCCATATTATCACAGCTTTATCTGATTTGGGCTTGTATTTCTGTATTACATAAACATTGTTATAGATGATGCACATACCTGTTTGGCTGCTAGTGAATCCATCTCCCAGTCTTTCTCCTCAGAAAACCTGAACTGAGTGAAAGAATCACCTGGGAACAAAGAATGACATTGTATTACTTTGTTATACAAATACAAATAAATGCAAATAAACACTAAAGAAAATGATAGACAATCTGAGAGAATATTAAGATATTATGCACAATTCATCCGAAAAGGTATTTACTACTGATCAGTCACTTGTTTTGCAACACAAAACAGCGGCAATGAAGGACAGGAGAAGAAAGGCACAGCTGGTGTGTAATACACAGCTGTCTAAGTGAAGAAGATGAAGAGTCACATAACACACAGGCTCAAAAACAGGCTTTGAGCTAAACCTCACTTGCCAAGTGCAGTTGGTGATTATTGATAGAGACTCAGCA
>JAUZSV010401956.1:0-18873 GCA_034780495.1 Parotocinclus cesarpintoi | reverse complement strand
ATATCAGTCATTGATGAATGATAGTTTTTGAGGCAGTTCTGTCTGAATGATCAGACATTCAACTTAGTCTTACACCCTTGCACGTTATGCACTGAAGTTCCTCCAGATTCCGTGAATCATTTAGTGATGCTCTGTAGAGAGAGAAATATGCAAATTCCTTCCAATTGTTCTTTGACAATTTTATTATATACTTAATTGCACGAGCTAATGCAATTCGAAACACAGTACTATTAGAAAGTCCTGTTAGAATCAAATAAATCCACTGAGTGTTCTCATTAGTATTGTTGTGCTAATATTATCCCTAATGACTCATTATGTTTCCTCTGCTGTATCCGTCATCACACAACAATTGGCTGGAGCACTGTATGCATACATAACTGTCAACAGTCTCTGGTTTATATACATATACAGTCCTGCAGCCGTGCTTAAAAGCTTTCTGGATATATGACCTAAAACATCATCAGATTTTCACACAAATGTATGGGATCATCTGGGATTAGCACTTCATTTGAAAGTGACAAATGTCAGGACATCCCTCCAAGAACCTGAGCACATAAGTCATTTTACCAAAAATGACTGACCAAAAAGATCAAGAAGACTGAAGTTATTGTTCTGATAGGGTTAAGTCAAAACCCTCACCTTAGTTTAAAACAATGTTGTGGAAGCAGTTGTGAGGAAATTTTAAAGAAACACAGGGTTGATTTTTTTTCTGTACAGGGGAATGGGCTAAGATTCTAAGCCAATGTGTAGCATTGGTTAACTGTTACAGACACATTTAGTTGCTGTTATTGCTACACAGTGGGGTCACACTGGATATTAGCAAAGATTCACATATTTTGGCCACTAACAGATATGTAACATAGGATTATTTTCCTCAGGATGTAAATGACCAAGCATGATATGTTTCTCTAAACTATATTTTGTGTATCTAATTTTAGGACTGGAAAATATGATGATGTTCCAGGTCATATTTAGAACATTCGAAAGGGTTCACAAAATTTCAAGCATAACTGTACCTAGGATCTAAGCAAATGATGCCAATATGTGATTTACTGACCTGTAGCTAAATTAGGCACTGGGAAACATCTAGGATATGATGTTGTACAAAGTACAAAGACTTATTGTTTCCAGTTAGAGGTGAAAGGAAGTAAAGAGGAAATGGAAATTTTTCTTTGTCACCACGTCATTTCCACACTAATACAGAAACGTTTTTTCATAACCTTTTTTATAAAGACCTTCCATCCTCAGTTGATATATATATATATATATATATATCATTTCTAGCACACCCACTAAGTATGTTTACATCTTTCTGACTTAGGGAGAGACAGCAAAAAAATTATAAAAAGAGATCTAAAAAGTGGAATAACCACATCTTCATGCAGCTTTTCATTTAGTAAAAAAAAATATCAAATCAAGTTTATAACACCTGTTGCAAACTATTTATATTTAATAGCTGATCATTCTGCCTCTATAAAATATCCCTGAAACTACTGTAATGAAATGACATTATTGAAATATGGATCACCTTATAATTTGCATTTCTGAAACACAAACCAGCACAAGTCTAACTGCAGATTATTCTGAAAAACAGTTTACAATTCCTCACAAGCCTGAGTGATTGAAACATAACAACGGCCTTGTCAACTGAACAAAAATTATTAGATCATAAATCTCTTTCAAGAAGGAAATTAAAAGCATGATATGACAAGGCTCCATTCTGTAAAGCTGATCTGTCAACTGCTATTCAAGAAAGCTGGAACCAACATGAAGTAGAACAATGCTTTTCCTTAGTGAAATCCACACATTCAATAATTCAGACTAATTCAGCCAGAGAAGTACCAACAAAGTATTGTTATTTTTATTTTAATGATTGAATAATCTTTTGCTTGAATATGAAAAAGGAGGTGAGAGACCTTAAATAACCTGCTCACAAAAATCAGTGGATATTTCATTTAATTTCATTTCATTTTTTTCTATCAAACAACTTTAAGGTAAGGTTATAGGCAAAACCATAGAAAACACAGGGTGATAGTACAGTGACGTGTTTTGTAGCTGGGATCTTTTGACAATTTGGAGGCAATTACATGGCGACTGAGTTAAAACACACCCTGTTGCTACAAAGCAAACTTAGTGTTTTCAACTGTATGCATCACTGACACATTTCCCAATACAGATGCTTTACAATTTTCAGATATTTTGTTTTAAATGGGTTTTTTTGTACACTGTACTTGCCTAAACATGCTTAAAACACTTATATTAAACCGCAGCTGAGCAAAATCATTCACAGAAAGTAATGAAAAGTTGAACATATCATGTAACTTAAGATAAACTATTGAAATTTGCGACAAAACTGTTTCAGTGTGGATAGATTGCCAAGTTAAAACAATTAAAAAATATATCTACCTCAGTACTGCTAAAGCCACATTGTTTTTAAGCAATTTTGCAACAAATTTCTAGAAGAAGTAGTATTCATATTATAGTGTATTCATTTATATTGTATAAACATCATAAAGCTGAATTTACATTTTTAGGCACAAAGCAGTGACATTTTGAGTACTGTAGACCACTTTTTGGGTGAGTGACACTGCAAATAATTTTTAACATGTTTTTACTTTGGCAAGGTCAAATGTTTGGGGACATCTATTTCTATGGGTGTGTTTAATTTGTTTGTATATTTTGGTTTATTTTATGTTGGTATCAGCATCAATTGCCATATTAGTGACAGACACACAAGGTTACACTGATACACAAGGTTACTGTCACACAAATTACGAAATATTTCATCCGTTTTTGTGAGCAGTATTTATTCACTCAGGTAGGACAAATTAAGTGTAATCAGTTAAATTGGTGCATTACTTTGGAGAAAGCCAGTAGCTGGAGTAATCTCACACATTTGCAAGGGAGGATATACAAATTCCACACAGAAACCAGGTCACACCACCTGGGATCAAATCCAGGACCTTGTTGGTGTGAGGCTATCCATTGAGCCACCAAGTGGATGTGTGTTAGTCCATCAAAGGGCCAGCAGGTTTGTCAGTGATGGCCTTAGCCTACTCCCACAGGCACAGCCAATTTGACCTGCATCAGACCGGAAGGCACCACGGTAAAACAAACCCAGATCACCAAAGTGGCATTAAAATGATTAAAAAAAATTTAATGATTTAAATTCTTTGGTGTAGTTAAAAACAAGGCATCTATTGGCATTGTGAAGGATCCTACACAGCGTGGCATGAGAGTAAGATAAGCTTTCAGTCAGAGGAAGCATAGGAGGAGGAAGTCTAACTGTAATGTAATGCTTCTTATCAGGCATCAGAGCTTTAAAATGTCGCAGTATGGGAATAAGAGAGATGGAGGAAAATCGGGAGGAAAGAGTGGTACGATGACCAACTATCAGTGAGGCCCAAACAGGATGCAGGGATGTTGGGTTAATCGCTCTCTCACACAGATGCAATACATACATACACCCCGTCTGTCCCTAATGGTACATGATGACTTCCATCTGAAAACAATCATTTAGCCGTTCAGTGCGTGAACAGCAAATGCAATGCATGAACAGTCTCCCTAGCCAACAGAAACAAGATCTAGATTGACCCTTTCATCATCACTCTAAACTACCCTGTACAGGTAATTTTACAACATTAAAATAATCTGTGAAGTATTATGATCTCCATGTTGATTTAGTATTCATGCGCTCCATCATTTCTTTTCCTATCTACTTCATCCAATTCAAAGTTGGGGAAGCCAGGACCTAAACAAAACAAGATGGGACATTAATGCAGTACAGGGCACATGTATATACACTCACTTACTCCTCCAGATTGAAACACTTTAGAGATGCCAGCTGACCTAACACAGAGACCGAGATGACATACAAACTCCACACAGACAGAGTTGGACTGGGAATTGAATCAGGGATCTTTGAAGCTGTGAAGCCACCATGCCAGCCTATGCTTTATTATATTTTATTATGTTGATATACAGACCGAAAAACGTCTTTATGTTTTCTCAATTTTTTGACTACTTATGAATAAGAGACGATTAGAAAAGCCACAATGTCCACCAACTATACTACAGGGTGAGTTAAAAAAGACATGTTGCTTGGACTTCTCACAAAGGCTGCCAGAACCATTTTTGATGTTTATTAATTGGTAGTGATCTTCGAACGATAACTATGTGGCTTGTTGTCCATAATCTTGGTATCTCTACACTTGGCTATAAGAGATGCAACACTGCTGTGTGAAATTGCTGGATTTTCTGGCTGTCAGTTTATGAAGTCTGTCACTGCGTTCCCCAGACATCAGAATCGTCAATTCCATCTACAGTTACCTGTGACAAACGTTTTGAATTGTCTGTGTAGATAACTTTTGAACCACAAGAGATATTGCAAATACGATTCTGGCAATCGATTTCTGAGACAATTTCAGTCGTCTTTAATATGCTACATGACCATATGTCAGCTTTCAAGATGGTAGCCATTTTCCAAACATAGCATAAAAAATAGGATGTTGCCTACAGTATGCTGGTGGCTGGACATTTTGATAGGTGGACAGTTTTTAGTCCTGTAGTGACACTGAGGTACTATAAAAGTCCAGCTGTCTATCGGTGCAACATGCTTTAACACACCACCATGTTAATGTCACAACAGTACATATATACTGTATGTATATACACACATTTTATGTATACTGTATACGTTCTGTATATACTGTATGTCCTGAATATATATCCTGTAGGCAGCATCTTGTGAACACTAATGAATGATTATAGGACGGCTTAACAAAAACATGGTAACAAACATATGAACTACTGGCTCTGTTTTAACTTCTACAAGGTGAAACGAGGAAAACCAAACTAGAAAACACCTCAACACTGGAAATATCCAAGTTAACCAAACAGTTCTTGTCATGGTGGAAGGACCATGGTTCAACACGTATGTCCATGTAAAGCTTTCCCCCATCTCATGCTGCCCTCGGGCTGCACAGTGCCTCACTGTTAGAGGGTCCTGTCTTGTCCTATGCATGTCCGCATCAAATCACACTGGATAAGTTCTTCAAATGTTGACTGGAATTTAGTAAGAACTTGATTTTTACATTATTATGCTTTGCATGCTGAGTACCTATACACTGTGTTGTAGATTGTTTCTTGTTTGCAAATGTATTTGTCAATGAACAAAGTTCGTAAGCAACAGTAGTTTTTGTTTGTACATTCGCTATACGTGTAAATCGCACAATAATGGTTTAATAAACATTTAATATGTTACATAGCACGTCCCGTCTTGTAACATAGGGGTTCGTTTAATCGGACCAGCCGGTTATTAGGACCAAAACGATCATGTACCGATGTGGTTCGATCAAGTATTTAAGCATAGAATTAGAAGAATTATTCCAACATTTCAATTAATTATGCACTGTAATAAGATAAAAACAAACATGAAATGCCACTACATGACCTTCTTTTCCCCCTTATCCAAACCCACTTTAAACTAAATTAACAGTGAGTGCACTAGACAGACAGACTGACCAATAGATCATGTTTTGAATGAGTTACATTTCATACTTAAGTGAAACAGTGATATGTTGATAAAGAATGTATTAATGCTGTTGATTTTTAAAAAAAATAATAAATCATGTCCTTCATAAACAAGCATGTTAAGTAACCCGTAACTGAGTTTTTATTGTACAGTACTGTGCAAAAATCCCAGGACACCTATACATTTACCACTGTTTAAGCAATGGTATAATGACAATATGTAATTATTACTCTGTCTTTTCAGGAAAGGAACCAGAAAACATTGAAACAGCTTCTTTAGACAATAGCAATAGCAACATCTGGTGGCTTCATCAATATGCCATGTTTACATTTTTATTAATAGCATTTAGCAGACAACGTTATCCAGAGCGACTTACAACTTACAATTCAAGCATTGGTAGGTTAAGGGCCCTTGCTTCAGGACCCAACTATGACAGCTTGGCAGAGGTGGGATTTGAACCCTTAGCCGCTAGGCTACTACAGTCCCGCAGTTCCATGTTAAACTTTTTACAGTGTAAAGAAGCTTGATTTTTTTTGGAAAGTTAGCAGCCATGGAACCACTTTTCTCGAAGGGGAACAGGGTGAAAAGGCTAAAATATGCTAGAGGTCACCATAAGCTCGGAATAACCATCAGTGCAAAAGAGTATTATGGAGTGATGAAGGTTGGGATTTTTGGTTCCAGTGGTCAGCAATATGTTACATGGACCCAAAATTTTTTAGCTTCATTACTCAATCCAATTTTTGTGACCTATAGGGTTTTCGGTTCTAGACTTTGTGCCTGTTTGTGCCCATTATAAAAACTGGAGGTTCATCTGGGAAAGCATTAATTATCAGGGAGCTTCATTCATTAACAAAACATATCATTTAGGCAGAGATCGTCCAATACCACTGTACCAGTTAAAGGTGTGATTAAACATTGCTCAACTGCCTTGGTTTAATAAATATACTGTAATCCTGATGAGCAGAATTGGTGTGAAATAATGAAGTTTATTATCTTGTTTATTATACAACAGTTGTGTGTACTGTTGACCAGACGTTTAGTGGAGTTTAGTCCCAGCACTGTTACAAGTCTGTCCAGCAAGGTCCTTAAACACACAATGTAAAATTGTTTTAGGTATAAGTTGCTAAATACTGTACAGTAGAAGTCTATATATTGTACTCTACTCAGAAGAAGTCGTCCACGCAATCCGTGTTAAAAATCTCTGCAGAGATCAGCATTACATAATTACATTTGTTCACATCTTTATGAACTGTAAAGCAGTCAACTAAGTTCTGACACCTCACAAAACTCTAGTGGGTGATCTGAAAAAGTGTCATAATGTAGGTCACTCACCCCCTGCTGTGTCAGTCCATGGAAACGGGCCACCACAGGGCCACCATTAACTCCTAAATTATTAAAGACAAAACAACTCAGCAATAAATTCCCAATTCATTAAACATATTAGAATAGTACGTAAGCAATTCTATGAAATGAAATTTCAACATTCAACGCGTATATATATATATATAGATAGATAGATAAATAGATAGAGAGAGAGAGAGAGAGAGAGAGAAGCACGGTGGCTCGGTGGGTAGCAAGGAGGTCACGGGTTCCATCCCAGGGTGGAGCAGTCTGGGTCCTTTCTGTGTGGTGTCTGCATGTCCTCCCCGTATCTTCGATTTCGGACTGCGATTTCCTCCCACAGTCCAAAGACATGTGTGTTAGGTTAATTGGTGTCTCTAAATTGGCATTGACCTGTGTGTGTGTCTTTGACGACAGGCAATGCGACACGTCGGTCAGAGTATTCCCTTGTATATATATGAAAGTAAAGAAAATCTTCCAGTTTTACACTTGCTTATCCAGGTCAGATTCTTGGAGGGGTTCTGAAGCTTAACCTGGAAATCATAGGGTAAGGGCAGGGGTACACCCTGTCCAGCACTAGATAACCTCAAGTTGCAAGCTCAAGTCTCCACCCCTAAAAACTGCCATTTTCAGCAGTATTCTGCCTCTCTCTCTCTCTCTCTCTCTCTCTCTCTCTCAAAAAAAAAATAATAATAATAATTTGAGTGAATTTTATTGACTTATTGACCACTGATTTCCCTTTACTGAAAACTTTACCATGTTGTTTAATGCTTGCGATTCTATTTTCTGTCAGCAGGTGTCTCAAAGGTTTGCTAATACTAGTTTTCTGGGTTTATGTACATAGGTACACCAAACAATTATAGGGACTATAATTTGGGAGAACCATCTAATCATCATACACTTGTGTAACTACAGCTGGATGACTCACCTTACTTTTATATGTCTTATGTCAGTCACTGCACACTTATAAAGACCCTATACCTGACGTTCTAAAAACTACCATCATTCCCAGTTCCTACAGTGCAAAGACAGGACAAAGGGGCTTCAGTTCTAAGAACTATGAAATTCCACAGTTGCAAAAGTGCTGCCTAATAAGACATATAAGACCTTGGCCGTTAAGGCAAACGGACGTTAATTGGGTGGACGTTAAACGGGGAAATACCTGTAAAGGGACACTTGAAGACAGAGGAAGCCAAGTCTTCAATAACAACACGATGTGCTCTTTTAAATACTGTGATATTTATATACATGTACACTTGTGTGTGTGTGTGTATATATATATATATATATATATATATATATACATACACATGCATACACACACACACACACAAGTGTACATGTAAAATACATGAAACATTTCTTCCTGAAAAACAATCCAAAAGTTTGTCTTTAGATCTTGCAGGACAGAGAACGGATCCTTTGAGCTCCGGACACATTTACCTTAATTTAATACGTTTAGAGTTTATGGATTTTGACTTTGGGTTAAATGCTGGAGAGCCACATCCCTTTCAGACCGCCTCTCGAAAAATAGATGACGTCGAGTTTGAGCAAATCTCGGGAAAACGCCTTTAGCACAGCATTCTGGGCAGTGTAGTTCGCACCCACATGGACGTCTACACTATCCACCCTAGAAACCACTACGTTTCCCATTAGCTAAGCGTGGCGTCTTAAAAGAATCGCGTTTTTTCACCGGCAGGATGAACTGAGATTCGGGGGTCTTGTACCTCACACTGAAACATAGAAGAATCATGGATCGAAGACTTTCTAATCACCAGTGATCTCTAAACTGAAATAGGGACGCACTGGATAGTTTAACCATGATCCTGCTGGAGTTTAATGTGTGACAAAGGGAATTTAACGGGCTTGGTCCGGCTCCGTTATAGACATGTCTGGGACAGAAGAGACAGAACAGGGTTATTCCGGGATAGTGGTGCCACCGGGCTCCGGGACGGAATGGCTGCGGGTCGAGCTGGAACGCGTGTCCCAGGAACTGAGCGACACGAGCCGGGATAAGATCCGCGCGGCGGAATACGGACTGGCCGTGCTGGAGGAGAAACAGCAGCTGCAGCAACGCTACGAAGATCTGGAGGGTGAAAACGAAACCCTGAGACATGAGCTGGAGCAGCTCAAAGAGGTTAGGAGAGACCATAAATCCACTTTACTAATAACACACACATACACTCACTCACACACACGCACACACTCACTCACTCACTCAAACATACACTCACTCACTCACTCAAACATACACTCACTCACTCATACACTCACTTATACACTCACTCACTCACACATTCACACTCACTCACACATACACTCACTTACTCACTCACTCACTCATACACTCACTCTCTCACACACACACTCACTCACACACTCACTCACACATACACTCACACACACATACACTCACACGAGGGCACAAAAACACAAAGGGTATCATTTGCTGAAACACAAAGTGCCTTTATACAAAAATCCCATAATGACACATAAGGGTTCTTTAAACTGGAAGTTAATAGTTATATTGGTTAAGATAGATAAGAACATGAAAAGTGAAAGTTTTAAAACGCTTTTTGAGTAATTAAACCAACAGTAGCCTAGGCAGTGCTTCCACAAGGCAGCAACCAATTATAGTCAGCTGCGAGAGCTATGTACAGTACCTCACAAAAGTATACCCCTCACATTTTGTAACTATTTTGTTAGATCTTTTCATGGGGCAAAAATGAAGATATGAAAGTTTGATACAATATAAAGTAGTCGGTCTACAGCTTGTATAACAGTGTCAATTTTCTACGCCCTCAAAAGAATAAAAAGTTTTCACCACACACGCTTGACAGCATCTGAACCAAATAAGTTTGGTCTCATCAGACCACAGGACTTGGTTCCAGTAATCCATGTACTTTACTCTGTTGGAAGAGGTTTCCTTCTGGGACGACAGCCATGCAGACCAGGTTGATAACAGTGTGTGATGTATGGTCTGAGCACTGACAGGCTGACCCCCTACCCCTTTAACCTCTGCAGCACTTCTATTTTTAAAAGCCAACCTCTGGATATGATGCTGAGTACATGTACTTAACTTCTTTGGTCGACCATGGCGAGGCCTGTTAAACTGCTGCATGGTCTTTCATCGTGCTGCAGTTCACTTTCAGGGTGTCGTATCTTCTTCTAGCCTAGCCTGTTTTTATGTAAAGCAACAGGTTTTTTTCTGATCCTCAGCGAGGCCTTTTCCATGAGGTGCCATGTTAAACTTCCAGAGTCTAGTATGAGAGAGCGTGAGAGTGATAACACCAAATTTAACCCTGTAACCCATTCACCTGAGACCTTGTAACAAGTCACATGATACCAGGGAGGGAAAATGACTAATAGGGTACAAGACTATATTTAATCCATATTTGTTGTAATAAAAATCTATGTCGCCCTTTAAATAATAAAAAAAATCTATAGAAAAAGTGTAAACCTAGAATGTTATAATTCACAGTTCCAATATTTTTTATATCCATTTAACATGTAGATTCACGGTGCAACTTTATGAACATTTCAACTGATTTTGGAAATACAGGGAAAGAGCTGTTGTATTCTGCTTAATCGGACCAAAAACGTGTACAGTATGTAATATCCGTATCTAAAATCCCAAGAAACTCTGCGGTGTCTAGCATCACTACCTGAAAACTCTACCCTCTACTGCCACCTACAGGTTTGCCTAACATTTTTATTTACTACAAAAAAGAAGCCACAAGTCGCCACTTAGCCACTGCAAAAACGGGTCAGATTGGATAAGTTCTTAAAACATTGACTGGAATTTAGTAAGAACTTGTTTTTTACAGTATTATGCTTCACATGCTGAGTACCTATACATTGTGTTGTAGATCGTTTCGAAAAACTTGTTTGCAAATTTATTTTTCGATTAACAAAGTTGCTAAGTAACAGTAATTCTTGTTTGTACGTTCGCTATACGTGTAAATCGCACAATAAAGGTTTCTTAAACATTTAATATGTTACATAGCACGTCTGGTCTTGTAATATAGGGCATGTTCATTTAACCAGACCAGTCGGTTATTAGGACCAAAACCATTGCGTCCCAATGTGGTCCCATTAACCAGAATCGATGTATACTTATGTAATCAAAGAGCATGTACCTTCTTGGATTCCACCAATATTTAGGCTCCTAAGGTACAGCTCCAAGTCAGGTGACTGTCCGCCATCTGAGAAATTGGTTTAATTTCAAAGAAGGACCAAAGAAAGTGTGATAAGTTACAAAAAATTATTAGCTTATTAGCTACTTACAAATACAATGCACAGAAATATTTGTACTTAAGTGTAACTTGTCTTCTAACCTGGAAACAAATCGTTTTCTGCCAGGTAGATGGAATCTTCAAAACGAGTTTCTACATTCTAACAACACGACAGCAAATTTAAATGCAAAATTAAATACAGTGCAGTTTATGTGTTTACAAATGAATTGTTTTAGTCAATAATTATTTAAACAATAGTTATTATAATCAAAACAGACATGACTTACATTATTTTCTTGCAACAGCTCCTGAGATTCTACAGAGGGGAAAACCAATAACATTATCCCTAAAAAGACGTGTCCCAATAGAAAACAGTAGTTTGTTTATTTGGCTTCTTAAACGTCACTATCAGCATAAGTGGCCATTTCAGCGATACACACAAAGTTATATCTATACAGTTCAATTTAAGACCAGTCTCTCTCTCTCTCACACACACACACACACACACACACACACACACACACGCACACTTAAGTCATCTTAAGTCTTAAGACATATATAAGATATATATTAAGATATATATTTTTTTTTTGTGTGTGTGTCAATGTAACACACATGTGTTTGGACTGTGGGAGGAAACCAGAGGATCCAGTTCGCCCTGGAATTTAACCCAGGACCTTCTTCCTGTGATTAAGTGGTGCTAACCTTCTACAGTAGTAGTGTAAAACAAATTTTACACAGTCATGGTTAATCCACACTGTTTAAACTTCTTTATTAGATATAAAAATCTATCTTGTAAACAATCAATTTAGAAAAAGTTGGGACAGTATGAAAAATACTTTTTAAAAAAACACAGTTTTCCTTACATTTACTTTGACTTTTATTTTATTGCTAACAGTATACACTTCAGATATTTCATATTTTTCTGGCCAACTTAATTTAATTTGTTAATCAACATCCATTTCTACATTTCAGGCCTGCAACACATTACAAGTTGGGACAGGGGCAATTCACAGCTAGCAATGCAAATAGAGTAATTTAAAAAACTAAATAAATGATGTGATTTTAAACAGGTGATTTCGACAGGTGATCCAGCTTTGATGATCCAGTATTGAGTCTTTGATGATTAAAGATGGCCAGAGGATCTCCAGCTTGTCAGCGAATGCATGTGAAAATTATTTAAATGTTTCAAGAAATCTGAAGGAATTTTACAAACTTAAACCGAACGTTTGTGATATTTGATACATCAGGCAGCACTGCATCAAAAACCTCAATTCACGAATAGCTGATAAAGCCACATGGGCATGGGATTACTTTATTAAACCTTTATCAATCACGACAATACAAAGTTACATTCAGAAATGCTACTTAAAACTTTACTGTGCCCAAACGAAGCTCTGTGTTAACCATGTCCAGAAGCGAGGTCGACTTGGCAAAGACCATTTACACTTCTGTAATGGCAGCATTAATGCAGAAAAGTTCATTGAGACTTTCGTATTCACCATTTATTTTTTTTAACAAAGGCATGTAATACTGAACTGGCCTGCATGCAGTCCTGTACTTTCCCCATTTAAGATTGTGTGGAGAATTTTGAAACTTAAACGTGAAAATGACGACCCTGTACTGCTGTATATCTTATCTGTGATTGAAATATTGTTTGTTTATTTGGTTTGCTTAGCATTGCTATCGGCATCAGGGGCTATTTCAGTGACACAAGGTTACATCTAGACACAAGATATCATAACTAATTATATACACACAAGTCAATGCCAATTGAGAGTAATCATATAACTTAACACGCATGTCTTTGGACTGTGGGAGGAAACTGGAGTACCCAGAGTAAACCCCCCCCGGGATTGAACCCAGGATCTACTTGCTGTGAGGCGACGGTGCTACACACAGAGCCACTGTGCTGCCCTAATTAAAGGAAGAATAGAACAATAACACATGAAACACTAAACCACTTGGTTTCCTCTGTGCTAAAACCTCTTTTAAGTGTGGTGAAGAGGAATGACAGAATCACAATGTGGTAAATGCTTTACCGTTCCAACTTTTTTGGAATGTGTTGTAGGCCTGAATGGATGAATGTTTGTAGGAATGGATGTTTATTAACAAATTAAAATTTGACCAGAAAAAAACATGAAATACCACATGCTGTCTAAAATAAAATAAAAGTAAAAGTGAATATAAGGAACAATGTTGTGTTTTTACATGCATTTTCGATACTGTTCTGAGTTTTTTTCCTGATTAGGGATGGCAAAGAACTTATAATATAGAATAACAATACACCGCTCACAAAAATTAGGGGACATTTCAAAATGAATATGAAGCGATTAAAAAAAGCATTTGATTTTATCTTATTAAACAAGCTCATTAGAAATGCAATTAAAAAGTTATTTTATGAGTGATATATTCATGGGGTAAACAGAAGCATGTTAATGTGGATGAGAGTGCCCCCATATTGACTGTTCAGTAGGGTGTATGGCCACCCAAGACTGCCAAAACACACTGACAGTGATGGGGAATGGACAGTATTAGATTGTTCAGAAGATCCCCTTTAAATTAATTTTAAAATATCCCCATATTTTTGTGAACAGTGTATTACAGAATAATAAGAAGCCATTTCTAGATGCAATCTTGGGTTCAGTTTCTTGTCTAGTTCCTGCTTTTTTCCTCCACCTCCTTAATATACATTGGTGCTTGAAAATTTGTGAACCCTTTCTAGATTTCTGCATAACTTGGACCTTTAAACATCATCAGATGTTCACACCAGTCCTAAAAGCAGAAACAGACCCTAATTAAACAAATCAAACAAAAATATTAAATGTGGACATTTAGTTTATTAAAAAAGACGATCCTAAGAGTCACAAATGTAAGTGGAGCTTTGCTTTCAGTATCTGGTTTGACCGCTTGTGCAGCAGTAAGTGTAACTACTGTAAATGCTTGTGTTAACTGTTGACCAGTCCTGCACATTAACTTGGCCCATTTTAGTTTACCTCTGGGATGTTGGTCAGTTTTCTCACATGATCTGCTTCCACCGTTTTTATATTAGATTAAAGACAGTACTTTAACATAGACATTCCTAAACATTTATTATAGCCTTCGTTAACTATTTTTGGTAGAATTACTACACTGCCCACATGGATTAGGGGATACCCCATCATCAGATATTTCATTTTGAAATATCCCCTAATTTCTGTGAGCACTACAGTTTTAGCTCACAGACTGAAATGATGACATTTTCATGTAGAAATTGCTGGTATAATTCAGAATCCACTGTTTCATAAACAATATTAAGCTTTTCTGGCAGAGATGCAGAAAACAAGCTGCCAGAAAAACAAGGACTATGAGATTTCATAGTAAAACTGTAAATTGCTTGCTAGTATTGATGTGAACTTTCCCAGTTTGACCATAAAGTTCACAGTTCTACTATTAATTTTTTATCATAATTTAGCCACTTCATGGTTCACAGTACATTTTTCCTGGGGGCCAAACTGCCACCACGTTTCACATATAGAATAAGGATCTAATGCTGCAATGCTGTGTTTTTCATTCTCCAGTTATGACTCTCATAGAAACCAAAAAGCATCCATCCATAAAATGTTTTCCAATAGCCATTTACCATGTGATGGGCAGCATGTTCAGACTGGAGATCAGTGGATTTCTCCTTGCAACACTGCCATGCACACCATGGTTGTATAATATGATCTTTAATATTCTCTTCTATTTTCTTATTTCTGTTTATCTGCTCTTAGAACTTGTGCGAAAATACGATGATGTTCATATGGGTACATAAATATTTGCACAGAAATATAGCAAATTCCACACAGATCACAAGCTTTCAAGTGGAATCACATGGCGCACAGACAAACACTCCCCCTCTTCTACAACTTTAGATAAATAAACACACATACCCACTCACCGATCACTTTACTACTTACACCTCTTTGTTTCTACTCCCATTGTCCATTTGATCAGTTCCCCTTCCATATAGGAGCACTTTGTAGTTCTACAATTATTGACTGTAGTCCATTTGTATCTCTAAATGCTTGACTCATCCCGTTACCCTGTTCTCTAATGGTCAGGACCCCCACAGGACCAGCACAGATCAGGTACTATTTGGGTACTGGGTCATTCTCAGCACTGCAGTGACACTGATGTGGTGATGGTTTGTCAGTTTGTGTTGTGCTGGTATGAGCAGATCAGACACAACAGTGTCCCCTAGATGCAAAGTCAGTGACTGTAGGGCAGTAGGACTCTGTGCAGGCCAGTCAAGCTCTTCCACACCAAACTGGCTTATCCATGTATTTACTGTATTTTCACTGGTGTGCAGTTATGTTGAAACAGGAAGGGGCCATCCCTAAACTGTTCCCACAAAGTCAGGAGCATAAAACCTAAACATCTCTGCTAAATTATTAAGAGCTCCTTTTACTGGAACTAAGGGGACATTAACTTTCCACCTGGCACAATACAGTCAGAAAAGTAATGTTCTCATGGCACCACCACACCCAGACTCATCCATCATATTGCCAGACGAAAAAACGTCATCACTCCAGAGAACATTTCTCCAATGCTCTAGAGTCCTGTGGCATTGTGCTTTACATAACTGCATCTGATGCTTTGCGCTTGGTGATGGTGAAAGATCATCTCCGAGGAAGGAATGTAGTCAGAAAAATTTTTACGATTGTGAGCGATGTTCACTTGAACGTTTGGTGATATCAAAAACAGTAGAATTCAGGGGTGTGTTTAATAGTCAGTAAAATAATTTCACACACAAAATGCTAAGGGAACTCAAGGGATTGAACTAAACAGTCATAACAGCGTAGCCTTAAGAAAAACACTCCAAGATTAGACTCTGACAATGCAAGGATTCATTGGGTTAGTCAGTGACTCTAGGTCATGTGCTGTTGCCTTTTATCATTCATCAGTGCTCACAGGATACTGCCTACAGGATGCTGGTGTTTTTTGGTTAGTGGACTATTTTTGGTCCAGTTGCGACTCTGAGGTGTTTCAAACCTTCAGGAACACTGCGGAGTCTAATCCACTCATACCAGCACACGATCAAAACATCAGTGTCACAGTGCTGAGATTAATCAACCACATAAATAGTATAATAATAGTTTAAAATAGTATAATAAAATAAACAGTGAGTTTAAAAACAGCAGGTGTACTTAAAGTGCCTGGTGACTGTGTAATATATTAATATTAACACTTTATATATCTTATATACAGTTATGTAATGTAACAAAGTACTAATATAGTACACAAGTATTTTTTTGAGTAACTTTCACGCCTTCGTTATGTCGTTATCACAAATAAACGTGCTGCAAGATCTTTGACTGAATACAGTCAAGCAGGTTTGGTGGATTTGTGATCGGAAATCACTGATTGGTGAGCATATTAATAAGCAATGAAAAACGTCCTCTCCAAGCTGTGGATACATTTTGATTTGTGTTCAGGTTCAGACATGTCAAATGGTAGAGACGACATTAGCATGAGACACTGATGAACACCTGTGGTCATATGTGCAACAACGGTTTTTCATGTTTAAGTGAAAGCTAATTCGGGGGAAGGCATGGTGGAATCACAGCTCCCCAGTCCGATCCAGACCTTGGCCAATTGAGCTCCTGAGGTTAATTTGTGTTTCTAAAATGCCCTTAGTATGTGTGAGTGTGTGAGTGTTTGCCCTACAATGAATTGGCGAACTGTTCCAGCCTTACTCCCTATGACGACTGGGCCGTTACTGGGCTCACCTGCAATCCCAACTAGACTTTTAATGGGGAAAAATGAATGAATGTACGATGACTCATACAAGATGTCTAAGTGTCTATCAAGGTTGTATCCAAACATACAGAAATACTGGCATTTAAAATCCCCATCCAACCTCAAGAAACACACTGAGGTAAGTTAAAATAAATAAGTAAAGATTAATGTTATTAGTTCATGTTAATTATCAGAATTAGCATTAAGCCTGTTCAGATAACATTTCTGATTATGAAAACTTTATTCTTCATTAAGTGTGAAGTACGCTCAATTTAGATTGTAGTTTACAGGGTTAAAAATATAAACATCATAATTATGTAAAATATTCAGATTTTTGTATCAATAGAAGTTCATATACTTTTACTTTTAATAATTAACGTACAGTTAAGAACAGATGCTTTGAGACTTTTTCTGTTATTCTAAGCTCTCACTTTAACTTTGACCAAAGTCATTTTCTAGCTTTCAGGTCATTTATTCATCACTGTTTATATATTATTGTGATCTATAAATAATCCTAAGAGGTCTTTCCTCGCTGTGACCTTAACTCTATGTCTGGTTCTTAAAACTCTGAGCCAGTACTTTACATTGAGTTTCCTGTCAAAACTCTGTTCAGGTGTGTTTAAGTTGTTTTTCCCTTTTCATAAATTCCAAGTCACAGCGCACCCTGGGTTGAGGTTAGGACACCAAATTGTATCTTTGTGCCATTTATGGCATTGATGAGGGCTGATTTAACATTACAGTTATTATTACTGTATTATGTGCCACTGTAGTTTACGCTATAGTACAGATTAGCTTTAACTCTCCTAAAATGAGACAAACTAAATGTAAGCATATTGGTCACCAAGAATGTACACCAGTCAATAAAGGCTGTAATGCCCTAGTATCACACCTCCTGTCTCACTCCTCTTCTGTGATTCGTTTGGCCAGTTGTAGACTTTATGAGGGTTGGCAGCGTCATTCTTGTGGTCGGAGTCCACCGTGAAACCTCGAGCTCTGAGGGTGCTTCTGAAGTTTCTCTTCCACACAGAAGGGTCACCTTGGATCCCGCCTTCAGAGCTGGCGCTTGTCTGTGCCCATGCCTATTTCATGGCCATAAAAAGAACAGTGAGAAAAATTGAACACACAGAACTTCTTTCTGTCCAGTTAGTCATAACCTGTCTTACTGCTTTGTGACTAGTTATTTAGTGTATGAACACTTCATAAAAGGCTTGGTGTTTAGTTCTGGCCCTCTCTGCATTTGGTGTATTTTGACACTTCATTGCCAAAAGTATTCGCTCGTCTGTGAGCTTGAGTGACATCCCATTCTTATAGGGTCTATCTATAGGGTTTAATAATGATGTTGGTCCAACCTTTGCAACTACAACAAGCTTTAACTCTTCTAAGAAGACTTTCCACAAGGTTTAGGTGTTTGTGTATTTGAATTTAAAACGCCATTCCTCCAGAAGTGCATTTCTGAGGTCAGACACTGTGGCCTGGCTTGTAATCTCCGCTCTAATTAATCCTAAATGTGTTCTGTTGGGTTGAGGTCAGGCCTCTGTTTAGGCCAGTCCAGTTCTTTCACACCAAACTGGCTCATCCATGTATTTATGGACCTTGCTTCATGCACTGGTGTGCAGCAGTGTTCATTTCGTTGATGATCTATTTTCGTCGAAACCTTACGAACCTTTTCTTCTTGACAAAAACTAAACGATAACTAAACAAAAACTACTTACAACGAATAAAACTATGACAAAATTAATTGACACTTTCGTCAACAAATAAAAACAAGACGAAAATCTTTGGCATAGGTGACGTCCAATCAGAACTGAGTTAGCTTTGTGAAATTCAGGGACAAGTTAGGAAAACATCCAATCATAACTACTTGGACATATATGGAGAGGCGGGATAAGCCGGGTAGCTACCCAATCAAACGCACAAATTAGATCTAAGCCCTGGAAGATCATACTAGCTTTGTGATCTGTCGTTATTCCTGATTTAACTTAAGTTATCTAGATAATGTCA